>BGPR01038973.1:0-13916 GCA_013235015.1 Araneus ventricosus | reverse complement strand
ATTTTATTCGTGATTTCATTTCGAAGAAAATGTATTGTTCAAAATACATAAAAGGCATAGCATTCACATTAATGATCTGAATCAAGTTTCGGTTGTATAAAACAGTTTTCATAAGCTTCAAAAACGGATCATTTGTGTTTTTATTTATAAAAAGTAAACAATGTTATTTTTTATAAATGGAAAATTAATATTCTAAAATAAAAATTAAACTCGAAAAACAAAATCATATCCTCTAAAAATCCCGTTTTTTTTAAAATTTTCTAACAACTGTACAAGGGACAAATTAGTCAAGGTTTCTTTTATACAAAAGTTTTATTTTCTTTCTAAATGAAAAATTTATATTCTAAAATAAAAATTATGCCGGCAAAACAAAATCATATCCTCTAAAAATCCAGTTCATTTTTTTTTATTTTCTAACAACTACACAAGGGAAAAATTAGTCAAGGTTTCTTTTATACAAAAGTTGCGGAAATACTCAAAAACATGCACGAAATCCCTCTGCTATCATTCATTGTTTTTCAGATAAACATCCTGTTTAGAAATAGCACGAAGTCTATTGCAGACAGACCTAGAAATTTTATTGCAAGTAATGACTTGAGTTATACCAGAACTAGCACCTAACTCTCCAAGCTTACACATCACACCAGTGTAAAATTTACCTAAGAAAATTGAGACTGCAAAAGGTTTATATACAGTAATACCTCGTTACAACAATGCTTTCGAGACCAAATAAAGATATTGTTAAAGAGGGATGAATTGTTATATCGGGGGGCGATATAATTACGATTTAAAAAAAAGTTAAATTTTGGTTGTTTTAATGTGAAAACAATACAACAATATACATTTTGCAAAAAAGAAAACATCACCATAGTGATGTTTGTTAAAGCATACAAAAATTTGAAAATTCAGCTATACAATAAAATTGTTCACATACCCGAATATTCCTCCACGTTAATTCCAGACATTTTGAAACTTTTTTTCTTCAAGCTGAGTTAAAGACTTTTGAAGTCTCAAAACCAGCTATCTGGAACATCGCCATTTTTGGAATTTTCGTCATTATCAGTTTGCTTCATGAAATATTGTTACAGAGGGGAAAAAATGGCGTTGAGATTTTAAAAAAACATTGTTGTACAGGGGTTTATTGCTGTACAGAATATCGTTATATTGAAGGGAGATTAACATTATTTTCTATGCAAATTCACCGGGACCACAAAATTTTATTGTTGTAGAGGGATTTATCGTTGTATCGATAGTTATTTATCGGATATCGTTGTATTTTTATTTTACTACCTGTTGCTTCAATATTTTGAATGGATGAATTATTTAATGCTGGATTAACATCCATCTTTTAAAGTTACGTTAAGGATATTTTAGGTCGGATCCGGTAATTCTGAACCGTGATGATATGACAAGTACGTCACATGGGCTCCCCATTCCCTAGAAATCCACACCACACCAGTGTGACTACTTTTAACGACAGCCGATTTAATGTGAATCAGACCTATATGCGAGGCGGATATCCTAAGGCATAGGCTCAAGAATCTGGTATCCTCTCTTCCTGAAACGGGGATCTCACTACTAATTTACCGTGGTCCCATGCTTGTCTCAAATAACTTTATAAAAACATACCAACTAAGCTGAAAAAATATTTAAAAAAATATTTCGAAACGTGATCCTAGTTATAGCCACTCATTGCACATAGGCAAAGCAGGTTATTTCCTCACAAACTGTACTTCCAAACATTGATAAGGAAAGAGGTGAAAAAAGAAAATATTTATCTGAAACAATTCGAACACATGATTTTATCTGAACACATGATATATTACTTGGGAATTAAGTGATATTTCTTCTGTTTGAAACTAGAAAATTCGACTCCAATTGTGATATCTTTAGGAGAACGGATAAAAAGTTAAATGCAACGAAACATTTAGTAAAGCAGAGTTTGCACGGAAGAAGAAATCTTAATCTATGTGGCACCTCAGAAAGGAGCTAAATAACAAAGAACAAAAAGAGTGTTGAAGACATTAAAAATCAGGGTGAGAGTTCTCCCGACGACTTTTCTGCCACATTTTGAGTTAAGCATCGCCGTATAGTTAAGAGAACGCAACATGTATTTAGGGACAATATTCGAGGTTTCTGTTAACACATCGGTTCCAAAATTTGACTTAGATATGCAGTTTCGGTGTCATGACCAAATGCAGAAAAAAAGTAATAATGGGAGGCTGTGTTTTCAAACAGCCGCTGATGTTAAAGGCGTAGGACTACTTCACTCGCGTGACTCCTTTGTTTCTCGAAGTTTCTCGTAAGTTTTTAAGTTTAAGTAAGTTTTTTTTGTAACTTCTGTTGTTACCCTTTATCTCCAAAATAAGACATTAGTTATGTTTTTAGCATACTATGTAGTTACCGAAATATAGAGGATCGCGTCACGAATTCATGCGTACTTTTGCCCAACTTTGCGACACGGTAGTCGCTGAACTACGATTCCGATTTTCAATTTTTTTCTGTAACTTCTTTTGTTGCCCTTTTTCTCTAAAATAATATATTAGTTATGTTTGTAACATATGTAGTTACCGAGATATAGAGGATCTCCCATAGCAAGTTTCGTGACGTTTTGGCGTGGGAATCAATTTCCTTCCTGATACCCCAATGGGAAGAACGTAGTCGTACGTTAAAACAGTTCGTTGCTTTTTGGGCTATCGTATTCACATACACCCAAATAAATGGAACGACAGACAGTTAATCATTAATAGTTTTGGCTCAAAATTTAATACAGATCTTCAAGTATAGTGATGAAACCTTATAAAAAATTTCATCTATCTAGTTCGTTTCGTTTGTGAACGATCGTGTTCGTATGCGTATGGCGGATGGTTCAAGAGAATTGCCATTGATGGAATTCATCCAAAATTTGATACAGACCTGCAATTTTGATGTAAAGATCATATGTCAAATTTCATTTGTTAAAATGTTTCTATTTTGAGTTACCGTGTTCATAGAAGGATAGACATAATTCTATAAATTTTTTTTACGACTCACTTAGGTCTAAAACGAGTAGATTCATCAAAATTTCGAGGTCGATTTTTTTGATAGTTAGAATCCTTTCTCTTTGTCTACTTCCGAAGTGAGAAAGTGAAAAAAAATTGAAGACATTAGATATAAGACAAAAATTCAAAAAAAATTATTTTTCTAATCATAATAATTAAATATATGTTATATGAAAAATAAATAATTGGTAAATTTATGCAAGTTTGTGTGTGTGACAAAGTTGTTTTAATATTAATATTCTAAATTTGATTTAATATTCTAAATTTGATTTAATATTCTAAATTTGATTTAATATTCTGAATTTAATTTAATATTCTGAATTTGATTTAATATTCTAAAATTTGATTTAATTTTCTATATTTGATTTAATATTCCAAATTTGATTTAATTTTCTAAATTTGATTTAATATTCCAAATTTGATTTAGTATTCCAAATTTGATTTAATATTCTAAATTTGATTTAATATTCTAAATTTGATTTAATATTCTAGATTTGATTTAATATTCTAAAATTTGATAGGGAGTGCGATTAAGATTAATTTGGAAGATTCAGTTCCAAATACTGAAATGAACATAACTGCGAAATTAAAGCTAAAACGTCAAGATACGACAAGTTGTGTGTTCAGATAAAATTAAGAGCTTTGATTTAAGCAAGTAAACTGTGCCATTTAAAATATAGAGAAATAGTACTAAAACTAACAGATTCGGTTCAGCAGGGACAATTCAAAGTACCTTCTTACCAACAAATTATGAAATATTCGGCAATCTTCAGTTAAAATTTCAGGATGAAATTAACTAATTTTTTTAAAGAAAACACAAAGTCAACCACTACGTGTCCGATAACATTTGTCGAGAAAACGTGATTCAGAATATTAAAAGATAGCGTTACAGTTGATTTCGTCATCATTCTGGGAACAACACTGAAGCACTATATTTATTTTTTTTGAATGAAAGGCTTAAAAAATTGCAGAATTCCTATTAGAAGTAATAAATTTCCTGAAACTGTCACATAAAAATCAATTTTAATTTTTTTTTTCATTATGAAAACTGGGCAGAAAAAGAATGGTGAATAATTTCCTCCTTTAAAGTAATTTATTCAAGTTAAAAGTCCCAGGTAGTTTTAACTAGAAATTTGGCTTGGTATGTGCCATCTATTTTTTGATAGTATTTCTCCATAAGTGCAAATCTTAACAGTATCTGAAAGAAGTATATTCTCTGTTTATAATCAAGAAAATAATGCTTATTCTAAATTGCTTAAAGTTGGTTCTCCGTAAGTATTTACTTCAACTCCATTAATGATAATTTACATTTGAGCGTTATGGTATTCATTTATTAAAAATTTTCAGATTTATTATGGTGGGATATTGCCATAGTATTCACAGGAAACAATGCAACGCAGTGTTTTAATTTTAGCTTTCTCGTATACGATATATGCAGGGATAAAAATTTGTAATTTTCGAAAAGAAATTCCATTCTAGAAGTTTGGATAAACATTGATGTTTTAAACTTCCAGAATCAAAAATGATAAAAAAATACCTGTCTGTCCGTGTGTATATGAATAAAATAATGCAGAAACACAGAAACCTATTTGGTAAAAATTTTGACATGCGGGACAACAAAATTGAAAATCTCTCAAATTTTGGACTTTCTTTACCTAAGCATGTATCTCAACTTAAAAAGATCAGATAAAAAATAATAAGAGTGCTCTTCCCATGACTTCTCTTGTTCTTTCACATAAGAATGTCACTTATAATGCAGAGAAAATTATTATTTGAATGTGTTAAATCGCAAACTTTCACGATTGGCCTCTTTAAAAATAAATAAATGGATATGAAATTGCAATTTTTCTCTCCCCCTCCCAGTTTTGCAATTTATATGCTTCCCGAAGATAACGCCGTAAATATTTTACAAACCCTTTTCTAAACCATTTTAAAAATCAACCCTTTATCATGAAAGTTTGTTTGCCGTCTTCAGTAGCACAAAGGTATTGAACAATATTGTACGATATTGCACAATATTCGCAATATTGTATAATATTGTACAATATCATATAATATTATATAATATCGAACAATATTGTACAATATCGTGCAACATGTTGTGCTACCTGGTGTGCTCATTTTCTACGTTACCCACAAATTTTTGAGTATTTATTTTAAATTATAGTTACGATTTTTACATTTGTGTTTCTTTCCACTTTAAAAATGAAAATAAGTGTAATTATTTTTTTTATTTTGATGCATTTAGATACCTGAAAGTTGCCACTCTCTTCTAAGGAAAATATCATACATAATTTTAATTACTGTGTTTGTTTACATGCGTGTTACCAATCAGTGCAGTGAAAATACTAAATTTGCCTCTTCGGGCAAAGCATTTGGCTGTAATAAAAAAATAATCTTTTTTCAGAAAAATTCTGGAAGTAGGCAAATAATAATATTCTTAAGAATATTAAGTAACTAACTTTTTAAAAATATATATATTTTTTAAAAAATTAAGATGGTGTAAAAATTCGGGTTTTTGGGGAGGGGGTTCAAATATATGCTTCTAAATCATTTCCAGAAATTATCTCAACATTACGAAGTCAAAAAAACCATAATCATAAACAATATCTGGAAAAGTACTTTTGAGATACTTCTCGATGATTTTCATAGATACTAGTCAGAAATGTTTGGTTTCATAGTTTGTTTTCTGACTTTCAAAAATATATAAACCTTTATTGTGAAGAACCGAAGTTTTACCTCAAAAGTAACCGAAATCTTACCTCTGTACTTCCTTATACTTTTTTCTGGTCGTATATCTCAGTTATGGCGTATAAATAGTTATACACATCTTCAAACTGATTTTCTCTCATTATGAATTCTATAAATCAAAACTTTATTATATTTTTAGCTAACTAGTGACATTAATAAATGGATTTTACTCGAAGAATATGACATTTCTCAAAATTGCTCATCTAGAATCTTTGATCAGTCAGCTATTCTTTTTCGAAAATAGAAGTCATTAAAAATGAAAACTCAGTGCAACCGTTTTTTATTTGTTCATGCCTAATCAAGAGCCAATCCAACTGCGCCAAATGTCTCCTAATGATCATGTATTTCAATATTTGAACAACGAAAACTTCTACATACGAATAGATAATAACACAGATAAGAAGTGATGAAATATGTCGAATATCAGGTACACCTGTTTTCTGAGTTAATCTATGGAATCCAGTTCAGATCAGCAAAACCTTCTAAGAAGTTTCGTAAAGTAGGCACTTACTGAATCTGTTGTTGTGGTAAGTCCTTAGCCTTCCTTTTCGAATTTCCGTAACTAGCAAGTTCCATATTCTTCTGTTTTAAAGAACAGATAAAATTTGGCGATTCAAAGCAGTTCAGTGACCTACAGAAAGCCTTTTCTAATCTTTTCGTAGAAACGATTTATGTAAATCAACTATCCTTGCTTTTGATTAATAAAACCTTCCCAAATATGGTTTTAGATACCTAAATCTGTATATCAGAGGTAAATATCTTAACCCTAAAATTCCCAGTGTTGCCTTTAAGGAACATATTGCCTTCTAAAATCTTGAGAATAAGACTGAAGCTCTAATGCCTGTTGTTGCCAATAGGGTACATACTGAAATTTTCATTGAATCAATTTAGAACGCCTAGATGGTAGCTTGAGTGCTGATAAAAAATAAAAACAAATTGATATTTTTCATTTGAGGTTGCATCCTTTTAGCTTTGTTTGTGCGCTTGAGAATTCCATATTTTATTCTACAATGTTGAAGGAAATTCCTTATCCGTATTATTATTATTTATTAAAATCTATCTGCGTATGGCATTATAGAGTATCGTCAAGGACATTCTTTTCTGAAATAAAGCCCAGTGTTGTCAGTTGGTAACAAACCGTTTTTAGCCATAAACCGTACTTAAAACAAAATTGGATTTTTTTTGTATTTTTTCTATATTTCATTGAAGAAATGAAAGTCAAAAACATTTTAAACTCAATTTTTTAAAAATAGGGCTTTTAAGGGTTAAGTAACAATTTTAACATCTTACATGAGAGCCAAAAGAAGTTCCAGACAGCATTGTATGGCAATGCGCAATTTATTTTTTGAGAGCTGTTATCTCTTGTTATTTTCGGCCTGTAGCTACTACACTTCGCCCATCCGAACTTAAAAACAATCAACTAGAAAAAACAAAATAAATTTAAAAAATAATAAATTCAACTTTAACTTAAAATAAAAACAAAAACAATTAAAACAATTAATTAAGACAATAAAATTTATACAATTTTTAAGTCGCGCGCAATTGCATCTGTATACAAAAAACAAAGAACATTGGAAATCAATATCATTCAAAGAAAGCTAAAAAACAAAGATAAACTCAGAGGAAATCGAATTAAATAAACAAGGAATCCATTCTAGTCCTAGCGTCTGAATCCATTTCGAATAAAGTCCTTATCCCTTGATAAAATGGACTAGAATGGATTCCTTGTTTGTTTAATTCGATTCCCTCTGAGCTTATCTTTGTTTTTTAGCTTTCTTTGAATGATATTGATTTCCATTGCCCATCCGAATATGCGGTCGGAATCATTCAAATGGACGAGTTTTCTGGTTTGTTTACGTGCCTGTACTACGCATTTCCGGTGTAATGCTAAGTCAATGTATCTTCAAAGAGGAAATCCAACATACAAGCAGATAAAATCAAGGTTTTTAATGTAAGTAAATAAACCAGAAAACTCGTCCATAATATAAAAACTATAAAATCAGCAAAAATGGACTTCAGGTAGTTTATCGCTCAGGTACAGCAACAAAGTACAATTGAGTACAGAGAAAAGTTTCTCAAAACTATTTGCTTAAACTAAAATTCAAGAAGCTCAAGTTTTTTCCCCTTTTTTTCATTTTTAATGTATAAAATTTAATCATGTCCATTAAATATTAATGAATATTTGCACTGGTCATTTTCCCTGTGCAATGCCAGTAATTCATTTAGATAATTTGTCTATTTCAGTCTTACCTTTAAAAAACTGCATTTACTGTCTTTCAGACTGATATAAGTGAAAGAAAAAGTTTTCTATTAAAATTATGTATTTTTAGCGTTATTTTAAAAGAAGCCCCAACAAATCTGTACGAACACTTTCTTCTGCTTTCAGTGGAAGTTGGACAAATGTTTGTCTTTTTTATTAATATTATTTAATCGTTTATGAAGTCTTTTCCGTCAATCAAAATGGAATATATGTTTTTAACTGTAATACCAAGAAATTATTAGCTCAATTTTGTTTCGCCATTTTCAGCAATTTAAGAGAATTTATTTCTCAAAACAACGGTGTCAACAAATTTTGAATTTAAATTTTTCTATCAAATTTTGATAAAATGCTTTTCACCGAAACAAAACTCTAGCTGAATTTCATCCTAAAAAATCATGATAATTATTTAAATAGATTTAGTTAATTAATTTCATTTCATTCTTGGTCTTGATTTCCGACTGTTTTTGTCAAAATTCATCACAACACTAAATTATTGACTATTACCATACAAAATATTGGACACAGATATGCAATCGGGAAATAACTAGTATTTTATGAATTTAAAATCCAAATCGCACTGAAGGAAGTCTAGTTTGATGTAAATATTTGGTCCAATTGCATTCAATTCCACATCAAATTAATTATAATAAAATAATTAATTTTAGAGCGGGGAAGAATTAGTAATTTTTTTCTTTAACTTTCCGTTAAAATAGAATTATCTCAAAAATGTATTTTAGAGTTGAAGTTCAATTGCATAACTGTGTTCAGTTATTTCGAATTATTTGAATGGCATAATGGCTTTCAGTTATTTCGATTTATTCGAACGTTTAACATTCTTAGCTTTAAAATGTGATTTCAATACATTCCTAAAAATTCTCGATAGAGAATATTAACTTTTTTCAGTTGGCGAAACTCGCCAAATGTGGTAAACTTTCTTATTACGTAACTCACTTGCAATACCCGAGGAGAGAGGCGTTAGGCTGAAGAAGTTAAGATTTCTTCGCAAGATTTATGCAAATTTAAGATGGAAGGAACAGGAGATGGGTAATTGTTGATATAAAACAATGGGTAACTGTGGTCCGGATGACTTCTGGGATACAAATTGAATAACGCAGAAAAACAATGCAGCGACGCTACATGCCTGTGGTTTCAGACAGAGATGATTTACCGCAGTAACTAGAAAAGACATTAATGGACATTTTTCAAGTGAATGTCGTTGAACACGTGGAAAACACCATCGAAATAATGCATCGCCTTTTCTCGGTTGTAGTTTTATTGCAATCTGCTTGCTTTCTTCGAATTTCTTTTAGTTTATCGCTTTTAAAAAGAATGTGCAACAATCACGATTCAAGCATCTCAGTTTATGGACTTGAGGCTGAGAAGAAAATACAAACTATTTTTAAACCAAGATCAGCTTACCAGCAAGGTTGTATTCATACGAGCGGTCATGCACGTTTGTATTGTTGGAAGGCAATACTGATACACGCAGTTCCCTTTATAGTCGTAACGTACATCCAAAATCAACACATTCACTCAGGTGCAATGGGGTGACAGTTATTATTATCACCGCCGGACGATAGTAGTCACTTATGTCTTGACCACACTGTTGACAGTCACCGTATACAAAAAACAATAGTTTGGGAGGCACGTCATTATCGTCGAGAATGCATCGATAAGGTTTAAAAATGAACACGAAAGATGCATAGTTACAAACCATCTGGTAAGATATCCATGGAGGGCCGGATTATCAAAAATGCGAAGGAGGCAATTTCGGGAGACCCTACTATTATTTTTTTTCAGTATTTTCTGGAAAAATTAATTTTGTGTTTTCATTTGAGTTACAAGGGCGATGTACTGAAATCGAACATACTTAAATTAAAATCTAGTATCATTTAAGTCTGGAATAACAATTATAATTATCAAAATTTAACAAAGACATTAACTATAAATTAAGTATTCAAATATTAATTGGAACTTAATTACAAACTCTTAGCGTCTCCTGTTTACATCATAATTTCGGCAGAGAGGGTAAATTATTTTACAAACTCTAGTTTCTTTTGGATTTTATTTAGGATTTTTGCCTCTTGAATTTCAAAATGTTTCTCGTTTTGCGGTTGGGCAGAATTCAGGCCACAAAGGGTATACTTTTGATTTATAATCTTACCCTTGACAGAAAATTTTGTCCATTTTAGAACTCCTATGGCGAGTGGTCTTCGAAGAAGTTCGTCATACGTTTTCTTATCCATTCCTTCCATTTTGAATAATCTCTTTTACATTCTAAATTCTATTTTATGTGTTTTAAACTTTAATTGTTGTAATGTTTTTGTTGATGCAATTACTTGATGCTGTTGCGTTGAGCACGCAAAAAGGTGTATTGTTATCGTTTTTTGTTTAAATCTTCTATTTCTTATTTATAATTTTTTTACCTTTTAATTTATATTTCTATTATTAAGTCTGGAATATTATTCTTAGGATGATATTTTTATTTTTATTTTTTCGTGTTTTCAAATTCGTCTGCAGATCAGTGTGATCAATATTTTCTGGCGGCTGACTGACTCTTTAGTCAACACCTCTATGGAAATTTAGCTACAATAATCCCTAGAAAGGGAAGAACAAAACTGACATCCCCACTCCGAAAGGATTTCATTTCAGATTGTGACTGACCCTACCCCGAGGCGGGTGTAGATCTTGATCCGGCCTTTGGCCATGCGCTGAATGTTTCTTTTTATATGTTTCTGTAGTAGTGGTATTTGTGTGCGTATTTTGTCAATAACCCATGAAAAGACAAACTGGATATCATCATTGAATTTGAATAAGAAATTCACTACAACCTCTTACAAACTTTGTATTTGAGTATTTAGAAAGCGTTTAAAAGTGGGTTTTGACGTAAACTTACCTCCCTCCATAGTGGTCTAATGGGGTGTCGGGAAAGGGAAAAAATAGGACGCTTTTCGTGGTGAAGTTAAACGCTCATAGCTCCGCACACAATTAACATAGAGAGTTGGTTTTAGTTTCATTTAACAGAGAAAGGTGGACATTGAAGATTACAAAACGAATGTCAGAATTTGGAATTACGGTTTAGTCACAGTCGAGCCACAAAGTTGGTAAAAATCACGAAAACTTTTGATGACGTCACAGCGACCGATGCGCGCGCACGCAGACTATGGCAATTCATTCATCGATCGCGCGAAATATTACTCAAGAATTGTTGAATTATGTCGAATTTCGTGCTAAAGTTAAACGCATATAGCTCCGCAACCAAATAACATAGAGTTGGTTTTAGTTTCATTTAACAGAGAAAGGTAGACATTGAATATTTCAAAAATAATTTTAGAATTAGTAATTATAATTTAGTCACAGTCGAGTTGCAAAGTTGGTGAAAGTTAATTTTGTTGACATCACAGCGACCGATGCGAGCGCACGCAGTGACCAAGCTAGCTTTCCGCTCTTTCTCATATCTAACTGTCTGGCGGCCTCAGTCACTTGCTGCAGTCGGTTGTGAGCGGTATATTAACTGAATTTTCCAAATTTTGTTACGAGAAGGCATAAGATTTTCTTAAACATCATTTTAATCTCAATATGTTTCCTTCAAACTATACAAGTACATTAGGCAATTCATTCATCGACCTTACGTTCACGGGAAATATTACTCCAGAATTGTTGAATTACGTTTACTATTTCTTGTACCATCGCCCGATTTTACATAAGACTCTTACTAACAGAAATCGTATCCAATATTAATAACATGAATTTTTTTCCGCGGAAAAAATCCCAACCAAAATCACGAATCAGTCACATAAATTGAGAGTTACAAAGAGCTACTCCAGTCACATAATCTCAGAATCACAAAAAGTTACTTCAGTCACATAGAGCTACTTTAGTCACATAGATCTACTTTAGTCACATAGATCTACTTTAGTCACATAGATCTACTTTAGTCACACAGAGTCACATAGAGCTACTTTAGTCACATAGAGTTACATAGAGCTACTTTAGTCACATAGAGCTACTTTAGTCACAAAGAACTACTATAGTCACAGTTGAGTAAGGTAAGTAAGTCTACGCCCCTCAATCCCAGCGGCCGTTTCCCAGAGACAGCCACGCGTCGATTTTTTTTTTACCCTTGTGCTTAAGATTACTTAATTTTTTTTCTTTTTATATTCGAGATACTGAAACCAACTCTCTCGAAAGTGACCTGCAACATTTTGTTATTTCAGTTTGTTGTGCAATGTTTGAGTGAAAGCTGCTTATATGGATATTAAATTAAAATCGAAAAAAATATCTGGTGTTGATTTTTAAGGAGAGCAAAGATGTAGGTTGGGGCGAAACTTGCAATCCCTAAGGGCTCCTGCAGAGCTTAATCCGGTTTCGTTACCCTGATATCAGTCACTAAGTATCTCATAATGTATCGAACGTGTTACAGATATTGTTTTGTTCTTATACACTTTTATTTAGCTTAACTTGTTTCATGCTTGTAAAGATAGAATTTCGAAAGTATTAGTATTCGAAATTTCACTAATAGTCGCTCTTGTAACTTTAACCACGACTGAATGAGACTGACTTTAGAGACAGCGCCCTCTGTAGCTTTGAGCTTTAGTTGAGACCAAGGACTGTTCATGAAATGCGTTAAGTCCCTTGAATAATTCGCTGCTTTATGTTTGTTCCATTTCTGAAATTATTTCTGTAAACTGTTTGTGTGTAACGTAATGTTCGTTACAGGACACGGGCCTTTCCCTTCATACCTTCATCGCTTCAATCTTCGAACGCATGACAACTGCTCGTGCGGAGGAAAAGGAGATCCAATGCGTAGTTGTATGCCACAAAATATCGGTGTACCCTCTCCTGGTATTTCCAAACTCCAACAATGTCACTTAAATTACAGTGGTTGAAAAACATTCTCACGAATAACTTATCAAGAACCCGACTT
Source organism: Araneus ventricosus (assembly GCA_013235015.1). NCBI lineage: Eukaryota > Metazoa > Arthropoda > Arachnida > Araneae > Araneidae > Araneus > Araneus ventricosus. The sequence continues at coordinate 937 of BGPR01038973.1, read as the reverse complement.
CGACTCCTAATGCGTTTCATATGTGATGAGAACAATCTCATTGTAGAGGATAACCATTGAGCACTCATCCACCCAGACTGACACACACTTCCGGCTACTTGACTTTTTTTCCCTCTACGTATTTTTTCTATTTTGTATTGTTTTCTATATTGTTATGTCCAGTGTATGTTTCTTTTTCGTTTTTATTTGTTTTTGTACCTATTACTTGTTTTTGTCCTTTTTAAAAAAAAATTCACCTCCATCCATCCAAACCGGAAAGGAGCCAAATGGCTCTAAACACGGGGATGCAAGTGGTGTAATGTAATGTAATGTGTGTAACGTAATCTAAATAGCTGTTACACTAATTTGAACTATTTACTAAACCCATAAACGACCCATACACTTTCTTTATGTGCTAGATTTTTGAAGTTTGAATAATTGAATTTTGATTCCGTATCAATGGCGCCGCCAGGGTAGTGAATTTGTGACATTGATTTTAATATCCCTAACATTTATAACTAGCACGGCGTTGCCCGTGACATCCTGAATTTTAATTTTTTTTAAAAAAAGCCTACAATCTTCAGCTTCTGCTTTAAACTTTGAAGCCACATGTATGTAAATAGCTCCTTGAGGTCATATTTGATTTTTTTTCAGTTTCAGCGAAAGTACACGCAGGATGAACATGTCTTCTGAAGCTAAAGATATCAGCTTTTACACTAGATTATCAAAAAGTATAAAAACAAACAAATTAAAACCATAATCTGTCGCCGCAACGACGGACGGTACGAACGTGATGCAAAATCTCGCTGAAAGTAAAGGGATTATGACGTCACGTGGTTTCGACGAAATGTATGCTGGGAATGGAACACCGCGACCTTGGTTATGAAGAATCACGGAGAGAAAAATGGAGCGAAAATATTTTAACACTTCAGAAAAAAATTAATTAAAATTCAACCAT
>BGPR01038972.1:0-14483 GCA_013235015.1 Araneus ventricosus | reverse complement strand
TAGATTATTACATGTATATATTTTATGATATTATCTCAACTTCATTTACTTTCATAAAGATATATCGCTTTCCACGAATTTCCCTATTCAATAGATTTTGTACAGAAGAATTTAGTGGTACCTGTGAACCTTTCTTCAAAGCAGTCTCATCACTTGTCTTGGGAGCATCGAAATGAACGTCTTGGGAGCATGAAAATGAATGTGGTATTTAAGGTTTTAATCAAACAAACATCGTTTTTAATATTGTTATTAACATACATGAAACATTTCAAGTTAAATAAAAATGTGTAAAAAAAAGCAAAAACACAAATAGCTAAACAAACCAAATTAGTGATCAATGGAAAAATTTTAAAATAAAAAAAATAGTTAGTCCCCTGTTGCAAATTCATAAGAATAAATTTTGTTAACTGAAATAAACCATTATTCAAAAAAAAAAAATTCACGAGTTTCAAAAAGTTCTTTTACTTGCCGATAATTGCTCTTTCCTTTGTCATGCAATGTAGTTCAACTTGATGTATAACTCACAATGAAGCCCACATAGAAAAATCGTAAAGAATTATTGCAAAAACTTCTTTTAAAAGCAAACTATTTCTATTTTCGAATCGTGTTCTCAATGCTTTCGTCTGCATTAATGCTATTTCCAGCGCAGAAAACGATTCTGTTTCAATGGAAGCAGATGTTATTTTACGCAAGTTTAACAAATTTCTAATGGAAGATGTTAAGTGCCCTTAACATGTTCTTCCATGAGGAAAAAGCAAGAGACCGTGCACTTAACATGTTCATCCACTGAAAACTTCTTTACTTTTCTACTTTGCAGATTTAATGAACTTCCTATAGTTAAATTAGACTTCAACGTGTTCTTTTGCGAATTATCTCAATTTTTTCAAATTTGTCACTTAATATGTTCATCCACTCAGCTCTTCAATTAGCCTCATCTTTACTTATACATTTTAATTTTTCACTGTGGAAATAACATGTTGATATCATTACCTTTAGTCAATTATTTCAGGAAATAGCTTAATCAATATTCACTTGCATTTATTTGCAGATCTGAAACCAAATATTCTCCGAAATTACAATTAGTCTCCCGGGAGCAGAATATACACGGATTTTGGATTGAGCAATTAAAATATTATTTAACTGCCATAAGGTCAGAAGAAATATATCAGTTTAGTTTAGTTATATTAACGTCCCGTTTTAAAGCAACACGAGGGCTGTTTTGTGACGGACCTCGTAATTTTGATGAGGAGGACGACACCTGAGCTGGCACCCCCTCTCCGCACTACACCAACGGGAGGACGTTTGGCCCCCTACGTATGATTTAATGTTAAGCAGGCCAGTACACGACCGATATTCAGTGCAATCGGGTTTTCGAACCTGGAACCCTCCGGCGCCAAAGTCGAGACTTTATATCCATCCATACTAAAAAAGTGGATGCTTTCAGTTTTAATCCGAAGTAGCTTTTACAAACATTATCATTACACTTTAGGATTAGTTAGAAAAATATTAGAGACTGCTGAATTATATTATTTAGCATCGTAGAATTTATGAAGTATTTTCAAATTTAATATAAAAAATAACATAAACATGGTTATAACTAAAATGTACTTAAGTGTTTAACTTCCAGATTCTAGGTTCTATTTGAGCATATTGCCTATTTCTTTTGCTTATATCATGAAAAAAAATCTTGGTCCAAAGTAACCTTAAACCCGGGTTTGCTTGAATCTACATTTTATCAATTTATTATATGCATATAAAATTAAAATGTTGGTTAGGAAAATAATGCTTTGAATTCATAAGATGAATGTGTTCTAATAAATGATTAATAAAGACAAAAAAGCTTTTCTCCCCCCTCCACTTTCGAAAGGAAAATCTTAATAAACTTGACCTCAGTTTTTTCTTAAAAATAATTTTCACTTGCGAATTTTAGATCTTTTAACGGAGATTGTATTTGGGATTCTATCAGAACATTTGGTTCGATTGTTCTTATGTTAGTATTTTACTCTTTTGTTTTCTTATTAACATTGTTTTAACATCGTCTGTTTTTGAATTTTCTTTTGATTTGAGCCCTTTATGCCTCTGCTTATATTCTGTATATATATATAATTTAATCTTAAAGAAACTGGAATATGAAGGCAATGTCAAAATATACATCTATGAAAAGAGGAAAATAAAAAAAAATGACAAAATTAAAAGAGTATAAATCAGATAAAATGCAGAATGCTCGAAAAGTAGTATTTTTGGATCAATATATAATCTTAATCAGTATTATTTGTTAAAAATTTGAGTTACCAGTTAAGGTTCATAATTTAATTTACTTTTCTATTATTACCATTATTCAATACATGTGGAAAATATTTATTCGAGTTAAACCCATGGTCTGCCTCATCACAAGAGGGCGCTCTCGATTGTATGAAAATTAATCTCGAACTATGGTTGAGAGCGTCGGTTTTGTATTGTTTGAGTAGACTTGAAGAAATGTAGTTCGTTTTCAGGTCGATTTAACTGCCATAGTTATTTATAGATGTTTTTCATTAAATGTTATTTTTAAATGCAACTGTGTAGTTTTTACGAGTGTCAGTGTCGTTCCTAAGAATCCTTAGAATTAGATTTAGTTTAGCTTCGGTAGTTTTTGTGTCAAAATACACACAGTAAACAAAATGAAATATAATTTTTGACAGAATTGAATAGAGAGTAACCGTAAGACGTACGTAAACATATACTTCGTGTTCTGCCCTTTACAAGGTCCCTCGTAGCATTTTGTGTTGTTGCAATCTCAGTCTAGATAATTGAAACATTTATCCCTAATTCAATCGTCATTAGAATTCAAATTTTGAATAATCTTAGAAAATGTTATTGAAAAGAAAGATAAGTGATTATAATATTGACCAACTACTTGTAGAAGAAACTAATACTTTCCATTAACTATAATGATTTCCCTATAGAAGAAAAATTAGGGGAAAAATTATCTTTTCTTGCTTTTAACATTTATTAATTTAAATCATCTTTAAGACGACTTAATTTAACATTTTTAGATTAACTTAAATTTTATTATTTGGTTTTATTCCTTAAATGCGTAATTTTAACATTAATTTCACTAATTATCTATTCAATCGCTTTTTAAAATCGTACGGCCAAGTTAATTTACACTGAGAAAAAAATTCTGGCAAAAAACCATATTTGTATGATAATGGCATTTCTGGTAATAAAGCCAGAATTCTGGTGATAATCAACAAAATTTCGTTTTGGTAACGGTTTACGAGAATTTCTGGTTTTCGAAGTTATGGCTCTTTTTACCCACCTGTTTAGTAAAATTTCAACGCTGAAAAGTTAATTTACCAGGAAAAACGGTTTTCATACCATACACTTCGTTTTTTTACAAGAATCACGATCAAATTACCAGATTATTCTTCAGAAATTATCGTTCATTTTACCATATGTTTGGTTATTTGACTATGCTGACCTCTCTGACATCTACCAAATACAATGGTATCAGTGCATTTATTTTTTTTACCATGCCGTATGGTAAATCTCAAATATGGCGGATAATTTGTTGGATTGAAGTACTAGATAACGTTCCTCCTCAAGTATACCAATATATCAGAGAGAAGAAGGACTTTAATGAAGTATTGAAGTGTGAAAACATTCTATACCCTGATGGATTAATCCATAGAGGTGTCTGTTTTATGTATCTGTTAAGTGCGTAGTGCAATTTACTAAAAGTTTCAGCTTGAAAATGAAGGAACGTTAAACAAAAAATCTTTCTCTGTTCGCTCGGCCTTGTTTAGCATGACGGGACATTCTCGCATTAGAGCTGATTTGAATATTTACATACCCATTGAAAATAGACATTAAAGAAAAGCTAAAGGAGTGGGGATTTGAAGAACTAGTAAAAGGAGTTTACTGGTAAGTACTAAATTTTATTTTGAATTGATTTTTCGGTAATGTTGAATTAACTATATATGATATGTGATATTTAAATAAAATTTCTCATTTATTGAAAGTTAAAAATTTGACAGCTGGGTAAATTGAATGTCGAAGAAAAAATAAGGTAAATATATGCATATATATGTTCACAAGGATACTTTATTTGTAGTTTCTTTTCATATCAATCATATTAAACAATTTTTGTCGATTTTTTTTGATTATGCCGAGTCGGTGGCCTTCGAACCCATTACATTTCAATGTATAAATTGAAGGTAAAAATCTTTAAATAATTAGCAAATTTCTTAGCTCATGACTTTGTTTTTACAATGTGAAAAAAATGAAAATATATTGTTCACTTCCTTAATGCATTTAATGTATACATCATCGATGTTCTGCCAATAATTTAATATTTAATTGCCGCTTATTTTTAAATACCTTTTCCTCATAAGTGAATTACGTTGAAAGTTCGTTTTGCTACCGTTTCCTGTAATGAAATGTCGAAATTTTACTTTTTTTAAAAATTAAGATTATGAATACTAGTTTATTAAACAATTACTATAGACGTATGAAGATATGTTTAATTTTATTTTCATCTGTGTGGTGAAAAGGAATGCGTCAAAACTATTCACTTTTCAATAGTTTTTTGTTACATCAGATAATGGTAAAAGCAAAAATTAAATAATTTGTTATTTCTTATATTTTATTTGGAAACTTCTTGCATAAATAATATGAAAATTATCAAAATCAAGTGATCATGAGAACAAACTGAAAGAATGTTCCTATTACGTTGTTTCCTTCATAACTTGAACATCTTTCTATTATTTATACTGTGCTTCTTAAAACTGTCATATCTAAAATTATATATTTTTTATGAAGAATATGGATGGGTAGAATATTTGTAATTCTTTTTTGTTTTTGTCTTGTTAGACATTTAGTAAAAAATTAGCAATAAATTTATTTTCGGATCCGGTATAGTAGAGTCCCTGGGTATTTTTCCAATTCCATACCACGATCTTACGTTGATTCGAATTCACAAATGATTCGAACCGGATCGGTGCGCGTTTAGTCATTTGCGGTTGGCAATACTTCGAATGGAAATAAAACGGGTTTTTTTATACGCAACTGTAGTGGCGGGTTGTTGACATGTTTTTGTCAGTTGGAGATGAGAATGGGAGCAAAAAGAATATGGAGGCCTTTCTCGGAGAGTGCCATTTTTTTTCTCTTGACCAAATCAGATTGGAAATAATTTTAGCCCGTCTTTTGATGACAATTTTTTCTTGCCTTTTAAGCATTTTGAAACGAAGACATAATTTTGTGATACTCTTGATCTAACAATTTTTGATCCCGGTACAAGCTAAGAACTCAGTTCTGGAGCATACGCCGGAGACACACTCTTCATCCTTGATCCTTGAGAACGGGAGAATGATATACGTGCACGAGATCGGGTTATATTTTCTGGCAATATTTTTCGTATTAGAGAAGTATCTTTAAAACTTATTTTATTATTTTGATTACTCCAGTGAAGAGTATTATGATTTGGATTAATAATAAATCATTTTTAAGAAAACCTGATCTCGTAACTGTGCCACCTCTACGAACTTTTCACTGTCAATTCTGCTAAAGGTGTTAAACACACTCTCGTCGATAACAGTCTTCAGATTTTTTTTACTTTCAATTTTATGCATTTAGATATAGTTTAACAAGGATTTAAAAAAAGTAAATTGTAAGCAACTTATAATCGACGTATAATCCACATAGCTCCTAAACTTGAGCTGTGTCATTTAAAGAGTCTGTACTTTATTTCCTATTCATGTCTTCTATATTTTCTGAGATCTTTTTTTTGGAGAAATTACTTTTATCTTTCTTTACTGGACAACTCTAAAGCAGCAATATAGTAACTAAAATTATGTTAAATTTACATAAGTTATGAAAATATTGAAATAAATAAGATGTATAAGGTTCAGTATAATTTTTGAATATATCTAATAGCTATTCTGAATATCTGCTGCTAAATTATATCGAATACATAATTGAAACATTTTTAATTTGATCAATTATTATATTTATTAATTTACAGAATAAATATATAAATCTGAATGATTTTCATTTTTATTTAATTATTTATAAGAATGTTAACCTATGTTAAGATGCAATAGTTTTAAGTAATTAGGTAGTTTTCCACTCCAGGTTTTTAAGTACATTGTAGAGTTATATTTCATTGCTCACACAAACATAAGGGATTTTAGAGAGAGAAACTGAGGTTTTAAAAGGGAACGTTACCTAAAACTCTAAATACATTTATTTATGTTTAAGTACTTTTGAAATTGGATTCACTTCTTTTGGAACAATGAGGTGGCTTCACTTGATTTGTGATGTAAATATAAAAATTTTGGTATGATATACAAAATTTTTCTGTAATCCTATTTTTCGAATATAAATTTTTTTCAACAAGAAAGGTATTTTTTAGAAAGAAAAAATTATTTTAATATATTTAGTTTTACATGTTCTTAAAACGTTGACAGGTAGCGTAGCGTTATATAATATTCAAAGAAGCTTGCAAAAGTGGCACCACTAAAACACAAAGGTCTAGGAAAGACACATGTATTCAAGGTGCCAGTTATAAGATTGAGACAACAGAATTTTTTTTTTATTTCTATGAGAACAGAATTTTCTTCCCCTGCAATTACCTTGAAAAACCTTTTGTGCCAAAACCGCTAGCACATTTTCACAATTCATGATCAAGACTTATAGAAATGGTGTTATTATCCAATAAAAAAATTTTGTCAAACAAAATAAGCAGAATAACTGTAATGCTTTGTTGAAGTTTTAATAATAGTGACTTTGAAATTGTTCTCATTTTGAGGCTACTAATCATCTCTGTATTAATATGCACATATCGTTTATCATGTGGATTTATTCTACCTATTCATAACAAAAGAATTGTAATTAAATGATTAAATTTCGAGAAAAAAAATATTTTGAAAATTGTTGAATACGAGTTGAACTTATTTCGTTTACTACAGTTAGTGGAAAATTTGTATTTATACAAATAGCACAATTCTAAAAGCTCTGATCATGCTCGTTCAAAATGTACTGCTAATTTTAAAGTATAAAATTTAATAGGGCAGTTGCAGTGGGAAAAAATTTAGTTTATATATATAATAAGTCGGTCCAAACTCCCCCCCCCCAGGAGTGCATTTTCGAAATATAACCTTATTTTGCACAAAGAACCTAAGTGTGAATTCTTTTGCTCATAAAACGTTCTAAATTAATTTTTAACAAAATATTTCAGGTTGCTAAAATAATGTTATATTAGTACATAATTTTTTATCGTTTAGCTTTTACTTAATGTTTTTATTTTTTATGAAAATGTTATGATGTTAAAATTTTTTAGAACTAATTTTTAAAATTGATACAATTATAAGTTTCTAATCCAGCAAACGTTATTATTTTTCACTTAACTGATTAATTAATTTAAATAAAATTTCTAAAATAAGGAAATAGTTTCCTTATTACATTAAATTAAAACCTCGTAAGAAATTTTAGTTACTTTTATTCTGGACATAACATATATATCCGAATCAGAATTATTTGGTTATCGGTAAGAAAAACTAGTTTTCCAAATATGTACACCATTTCATATATTTGCTTTCAATTTTGGATATATGATCAAAAACATGGACTTGAGTAAAAAATAGGTCGTTAATTTATTTTTAGCTGCTGATAATTGTATGAAGAAAATGGACATAGCTCAAAGAAAAGAAAAAGTGAAGCAAGATTCTACCTTTAGAGGTCTAATGCGAGAAAAGATCATAAATCTTGATGAAAAGGGTAAAAAACTGCTGAATTTAATAATATAAAAAACTATGTATTTTATGTTGAAATTTTGTTCCAATTTGTATAATGTTTAATTAAACCCCTTTGCCCCGACCGGGACATATGAGTGCCATTTTAAATATGTTTGAAATATCAAGGTGGTAGCAAAATTATTTTGCTTATTAATATTTATGCAGCAGTAACCAGCTATTAGTGTTCACTATGTTACATTAATGATTTAAAAATTAAAATTTGTGTGTGAAATCATTCATTTGTTATTTTTTATTGAAAGTGAACTAGTAGATAACAGAAAAAGTATCCACTTAGTTTAAACGTAAATGTACCATCACTTTTTTTAATAGAGGTATTAGTCACGTTATTGAAGTTTAATAAATTGAGTAATCTAGCTATTTTACAAGAGGTAAAGGAAAGGGAGAGCTTACGTGCGCAGTGCTTTTTGAGCTTGCTATTTAGTAGAGGTTAAGCTTTCCCTAAAATGCTTCCATTTTTGTTTTATCATTTCTTTGTTGAAATTGTTGTATGATGAAGTCAAGAGCAATCAACGTAAGAAATGAGAATACTACTTTAAGTGATCGATAATTAATCCAAATTCATTTTTTATGATACTTTATTTTTAATTATAAAACATTATATTTATTAAAAGGATTGTTCAATGTTTTAGATTTTGTAAAAAAAAGTAAGTTTAAGGCGATCTCTTCAGTTTTGACTCAGTCTGCGAGATCTTAACATATTAAGAACCGTTTTTGCTTTACTATAAGAATCATTCAAAATGTTAATTGAATTGTTTTACATTTTTAGATGAAGACTTATCAGCACTCTACGCCAACTTATTTGTAGGAATTGTTCTACAAATAAATTGTAAAGCAATCACAGAAGTGGAGGCCAACAAAAGCTATAAAGTTGTTTCCTTAAGTTGATAATCTTGGCGATATATTTGGCGACCACTTGGGTGACTTGGCGGCGAAGTTGGCGACAAAAGGAATTTTCTAGAAGGACCTCGAACCTTCAACCTATTTCTACTGGCTTCATGAACTTTCTGGAGATTACATCACTTCCTACGTAATGAAGTCACTTCCTGTTGAGAAAGTATAAAAGCAAGCTCTCAACACTGTCCAATAAATTGAAGTTAGATTTGAAATATGTGCTTTTGTTTTCTTAAATACTTAAAATAAATTCACTGCATATTATGTATGTTAATAAAGAAAATTAAATTACCAAGAAATGATAAATTTTAGTAATTATAACATTACTTAATAAATTTAACAATTAATAAAAAATGAGTCAATGAGTTTTTGCATTTATTTTTATAGTTCATTCTTCCCTCTGCCTCAGTCATTTGTATATTTACAAACATTCTGCTTTTTACAAAGTCATAGTGATGTTGAGAATTGAGTAAAATTTTACCGGTTAAAAAGCAAAAATAAATAAATATTAATGCGATTGGCCTTATAAATGGACATACACTATCTCAAATTTTACCAGATAATTTGTAAAAGAACCAGAGTTTTTCTGGTAAATTTATCAAATTAAATGGTCTAAATTACCATCTTATTGGTAATAGAACCAGAATTATTCTAGTAAATTTATCAAATGAAATGGTCTAAATTACCATCTTATTGTAATAGAACCAGAGTTATTCTGGTAAATGTAACAAATTAAATGGTCTAAATTACCATCTTATTGGTAATAGAACCAGAGTTATTCTGGTAAATTTATCAAAATAATGGTCTAAATTACCATCTTATTTGGTAGTATTACCTTTGTGTACGGTAATAATATCAAATTCCATATCAAACAGCGTGGTAAATAAACGATATTTGTCTGGTTATTTTACTATAAAGTCATTACTAAACTGCTACGTTAAAAAATACTTTATGGTGTTCCATATGAGCCAGACAATACGGTTAATTTTACCATATTCTGGTAGTTTTAACCAGAATTTTTTTTCAGTGTACGTTTGATCTTGATAATCTGACTACATTTTAGAAGCTTTGAAAAGACAAAAGCAATCCAAGCTTGAACTCTTTATCTTTAACCCTAGAAGTAATTTCGACTTTACCGTCTATTTTAAAAAGAAATCAGTTTCAATTTTTGAACAGGAATTCAAGTAATTCAGGGAATGTACTCTCCTATTGTCAATTTCGGCAGTCAAGAAATATTCCATACTCTCAACTCTTGCCATTTGAAAATTTCGCAAATCTCTTCCAAAAATAAATGCGCTGTTCACAAATAGAACAAACTTCAGGCTTTTGCTATCTATTAGTTTCATAATTGAGTAAGAAATCAAAACGGAAATGAAGGCAAGTTTCTTCTGCGGAAAGAGATTTAGTTCTCTCACAAACTAAAAGCTAGGCAAAGTGAACAAAATTCAAAAAAGGAAAACGGAAGTTAACTTAAAAATGAAATGAGAAAAAAGATCGAATGTTGGAAATTTCAGACTTTTATTTATCAACTACTTGTTTTTTTTAATTATGGTGTATCATTATTATGCTATTTTGTGCATATAAACTTTAGTAGTGAAGTTGAGTTACATATTTTGCAACAATTTCACTACAAAATATGTAACAATTTGAGTTACATATTTTGTACACATGTATGATGAAGATTAAAAAAAAAACCTCTATAATATAAATTTTATTAAACTATAGCCAAAGAAATATTTCAACGGATATAAGACTTTGGAATAAGTCTTATATCCACTAGGAGTTGGATTAGAGACTATCATTTGTTTCCAAATATTTGACAAAATTTTTCATTTTTTTCCTAGCAAAAAAATTTCTGTGAATTAAATTCTTAGTTTATACCAGTTTATAGCAAAGTTATGAAAATAAGAATTCCATTTTAGTAAAATATCAAAGTGGGTTTTCACTTTTAAACAAATATCAGCTTTGCAGCCACTTACAAGAGCTGTTGGCTTCAGATTCTTCAGTTATTGTCTACATCATCATCATGAAGATTGGTTTGTGTACATGAGTACCAGTTCTAGGCACTTCTGCTCAGTTTTAATTGCTTCTTAAACCAAAGTATATAAAACACAGAGGAAATACCAAGATTGGATATGCAATAAATAGGAAAATAAAATAAAAGAAACAACCTTATAGAATACAATTGTTGTGAGTGGCATGGATTTTGTCAAATTTTAATAACCAGAGGAGGGAGTCCGTATGGCGTGGGGAAAAAGATTTATCACGGAGGTTGGAGCGGAAGTCACCGTTTTGTACCTTTGTGGGGGAAACTGTATTTAGAATTGTTGTGAGCGAAAAGAACTTGATAACGAATGAATGGATTTGGATGATCTAACATGCCTATAAAAAGATTTCTAGCCAGTTTTGTGATGATGTCTTCTAACTTTTCTGTTCTCAAGTCAGAGTGTATTACCGAGTTTCTTATGTATCAGGGCGCGTGTTGTCTACAGATTTTTGAATGAGTCATTTTGTAGACTCTGTACTCACACAACACTCAGAAGTACATAGAATCTGAATGCGCATATAAATGAAATCATATTTTGAAAAATAATGATTATTGTCATTTAAAATAAATGAATTATTATTCCTATTATTTCAAAGGTACTGCATAACATTTTAACATAATTTTTTAATGATCGCGTTACAGCTCAGTACGTTCAAATTATTATAAAAAACGAAAAAAAATTACCATTGTTTGTAATATTTGTTTTATTATTTATTTTTTTATTTCGCACACGCGTGTTTATCGTGTATAACAAATAAAGCTGAAATCAAAAACTGATGCGTTATATACGGAAATTGCTGAATTTTACTCAGTTTCGATATTATATCCACTTTTAATTCTTCTTCTAACCTGTTCCTAGTGAGAATAGACTTAATATTCATTGTTACTATAATTTTATCACAGAAATCAGAATTAAAAGTATATTGGATATTTCAGTTTTTTATTCTAGAAACATAAATTTTCCAAAGCATGCACCTTTTTGAAATTTACCTTACATCCTGTATATAGCACAATCGATTTTAAAGGGAAGCGGTGGTTTGCTTGAATAATCTCGCCTTTAGAATTGGAAGATCTTTCAAGCAAGCGTAAATAGTATACATTAAATGTTTCGTCTTAAATCAGTGTCATTACTTTGATGTGGCGTAGAAGTCTGAGAGTGAAGAGACTGTTCAATTTTAATATAACTTCCTTGTGATGTAACGACTGTTTAGAACTGTAAAGTCCATTCAATCAGTCCTCGTATAGCTCAAAAATGTGTTATCCAACTCCGTAACTGTTTTGTTTCATCAACTTTGTAATTAGATCACACCTTTTGTTTTGGGAATGCGTTGTCATTGAATTCATCTAAGAACCTAAAGGGCAATTAAAATGTTTATGGATTTAATGTAATTTCTGTATCGAATTACGACATTTGTTAATGACTTTGTTTTAGTTTGTAAATCTAAAATTGTGATAATTCCATGCCCCTACGGTGTACGGTCAAAACAATTTAGGGGTTTAGCAGATCTGATTAAAAGCAATTAATATTCTTATTTATTTTAAATTTTAGAATTTACCATGATCTGTAAAATTTGATTTCTGATACAAAATTCCGTGTATGAAGAAGAAAGTATGATTAAATAAAAATCTACATTTTGAAAAAAATTCAAATAACTTGAAGAATTTTGGATATGTATTGGGATTTGCTTTCTCAAAGAAACTTGCATTTTCTGCGTTATTTTTTATTTTTTAAAAAGAATTGATAAATTTCTTTTCTAGAATTATGAATTCTATTTTTGAGTATAAGTGAAGAAAAAAATGCAAGAGGCCAAATTAAAAATTTTATTTTTGCGTTTTTCAATTATATTCGTATTCATCAGATGGTCACAGGTCGAGGTATTAACTTTAAAATGTGAGATAATTTCGTAACGAGTGAAAGCATCGCCTAATCTCGAGTTTTACTTTTTGAAATAAAGAAGAAAAAGGGTATTTTCTAAAATAACAAACATTCAAGTTCACATTTTTATGACTATGAAATGGATATAAATGAAATATGTCTGCTGCCTAAATATAAATGGTATTTCCCCAATAGATATCATTAACTTTTGTTTTTGTTTGCTCATATATAATGTCCTGTCTAAACATAACTGTGAGAAACAGAAGTTTATCATTTATCAAAATGTTCCCCAGAGGGAGAAAATAAATTATTTCAAAATTCTTGCTTGTGGTATTTTTAAACACAAAAATAATGGAATGAAAATTTCAACCTGCTTTTGAATCTTCTTTAAATGATGAAGAAAATGCACATGATTTATTGTGCTTTAAAAATCAAATATATTATGAAAGACGTTAAAGTATCTCGAGAAATATAGAAGAATAAGTGTGCAAAATACTTTCTAAGAATATATTACATTATTAATAAGGGTTTCAACTATGATACAATGTTTCTCAGTGCTTGAATATCATTCATTGTTTTGAAAAGTTTTCATTCTCTTGAAATTCAATCGTGAAATTATAATATTAAATGTTTTTTCAATGTGTTAGGTAACCTCAAAAGAGCCCCCTACCCACACCCTGCCTCGGTACTTAAGGCCAATTTAAGAACGATCGCTGCGACAGCTCAGATACTGAGGTCGGATTCCTAGCGGCCATCACTAGCCATGGCCCGGCCCATTTCGAAGGAGGTACGTGTGGTCATTGGTGGAGGGCTACTCAATCCCCACCATTATTATACCCCTAGCAGAAGCGAGAACCCTTTTACTTATTCTGCCGCTTCTCATTCACGTACTCGTTGTGCTTCCCGAGGGAGATATGCTAGAGCTAGACATTAAAATGAATCACTCCGTCCTACCTTGGCATCCGGGTAATTTGAATTACAGTCGCTGCAATATCTCGAGAAATGAAGTTGCATTAATCCATTTACATCACTGGGTCATGGCCCGCCCATTCGAAGGAGGTACGTGGTCACTGGTGGAGGGCCAACCCCTACCCCATTATTATACCAGTAGCGAGAACCCTTTACTTATTCTGGCCGCTCTCATTCACGATTACTCTTTTGTGCTTCCTTTCGAGGGAGATATAGATGAAGACTTAAAATGAATCACTGCCGTCTCCTTGGTGCATCCGGGTAATCTGAATTCACAGCGCTGCAATATCTCAGAAATGAAGCGCGCAGCCATGGCCATCATGCCAGGCCCCACTTCTCAGAAGGGAGGACAAGTGGTCATTGTGGTGGAGGCTACTCAATCCACCACCATTATTATACCCTCAGCAGAGTAGCGAACCCTTAATTTATTCTGCCGCTTCCACTCACGTACTCTCTTGTGCTTCGAGGGATAAGCTATACACGAAATTAAAATGATATCCGTCTTCCCGGCATCGGGTAATCTGAATTACAGTCGCTGCAATATCTCGAGAAATGAGGTCGTAGATTCACAGGCCATCACTGGCTGTTTTGCCCGCCTATTTCTGGAAGGAGGTGTGTGGCTTGCGGAGGGGCTACCTAATCCTACCCATTATTATAAATTTCAGCAGAAGCGAGAACCCTTTTTTACTTATTCTGCCGCTTCTCAGATGCAATTTTGTGCTTCTCGAGGAGATATGATAGAGCTTGTACATTAAAATGAATCATCATGTCTTCCTTGGCATCCGGGTAATCTGAATTACAGTCGCTGCAATACTTCGAGAAATGAAGCATCGATGGCCAATACTGGCTACGTCCTGATGCCCAGGGTAACCAGAGCAATACGTAACTGAACGAAGCATAAAGA
>BGPR01038971.1:0-14485 GCA_013235015.1 Araneus ventricosus | reverse complement strand
AAGAATTTTATGTACTTCTATTGTTTATAAAATTTTACTACTATTTTTATAGAAACATTTTCTATATATTTTTTTTTAACAAATTACATTTAAACTACAAGCAAATGAGAATCATTTCTTTAATTTAGAAGCACTTGATTTTTTATTTCCGCTGGTGTAACTAAAAATTAGATTGATGCTCTACCATTTGAAGCATCAGTAAGATAATTCTACCTCTGTCTCTGATTCTTGACGTTTTAAATATCTATCTGTTTCACTGATAATGTAATCTATGACTTCCAATTTAGAAACGGTAGGATAGATAAAATTTCATCAGAATTCTATATTTCAAATATTATATAGCTGTGGGAAACATGTTAAAACAAGAAAACAATTGTGTGGCACCCAATTACCACAAAAACACATGATATTTTTGAAATATTTTGTCGTTAAAATAAACTTTGTAATATTTTAAAGTTTATGATGCGCTAAATTTATTTAAATACTATTAATTCCAAATTCAAGTTAAAATTTAAAAAACGACCTCGAAGTACATTCGTTTTAAATTTTGTTTGTACTAAATTTTTTCTGGCTTTAACAATGCGGTTTTATTCGGAAGAAAATATTTTCATTTTAATAATAGAGTTGGTAATAATAACAGTTGTTTTTAAATAATTTTTGGTGAAATCATTAGTCATTTTCTAATAAGTTAAATACTACAAAATATAATTATTATGCTTTTATTTAAAATTTCATTCATGTGTGAATTCCTGAACACAAGCAGAATGGGATCTTGTTTTCCTTTCCTGGAAAATTAAACTGGTTTCATTGACTTTCCCTTGACTCTTTTCATTTCATCTGATACCATCAGAACTAAAAATTACTGAGGTAAAATTTCTACATTGACAATAATTAGTGGTCCGATGCGTTAACCTGGAGTAGGGCAAAAGGAAAACGGCAAAGGAGGCAGGCGCGCAGGGCATTCCCCACCGGAACGTATTTCATTCTCCTACAATCCTAAATGGTGTGGAAAATAATTTAAAATCTAACAAAGTAGAAATATACCCATTAATATTCTACGCGAAAAATACAATTAATTGCATTTTCAGACTGAAGCCATACAGCAGAGATTTGATATTTTTACAAGTATATCGTTATCCTTCATTAGACCCAGTACACCTTTTGTAAATGTTTTCACTTAGGGGGGTTCCTACTTTCTCCGGATGAATTTTCATATTCTATCACTGCTGCTCCTACATTTTTGCATTTATCGTCAAATTTTTCAAAAAATTCTCTTATTGAGCTTAATTGTCAACATCTTTCTGTCGACGATTGCATGAATGTCATCAAACGATGCACTCAGTAGAAAAGAAAACGCTTGGATATTATAGTAGTGAGAATTGATTCCTGCGCCGCTCATGCTTCCAAAGATCAGTAATGTTCATGAGACGATTCTGAACACCTCGTTGCATAAAAAGTCCCATAAATGATTTCCCGCTTCAGCCTACTTAGATTTCTGCATCTCTGTTCCGTGAAGAACGATCTGAAATCGAGGGCGTAAATGGTACAGTTCACCAACCTCCCATTTCCCATCAGACATCATCAGAAGTCGCAAGATTCTCAGCGGTGTGCACAAGATCTCTTGAATAGCCATCTTTCCAAAGCACATTATTATATTTTTTGTAGAAACTCCGTACATTAGTTTAAATTCTCTTTTTCTTCACGTTGTTATTTTTATCTCGTTCAACATAAAAATCGTTTCTACTTGACGAATCTATATGCTTCAATATCTGTTTCTAATTGTTGATGAACTGCATACTTATATTATATTCTTCTATCATCATCAATTCTTCTTCGTCTCAAACAGACTTTCTTCATCCGTCGAAATTGTGTCAACAAAGTTCTGAAACGCTTGCTCTTAATCGTCGTACGTGAGATAATGCTATGTTTGTAGTAAGATCAAGGCAATGGAAAAACTCTTTAGTGGTAGGATACAGCCATGCAGGTATTATACCTGAAACATAAAATACCGCCGGAATTTCTATTTTGAATTTATTAACACCTGGCCTGTCCACTGTCATGACCCTACATTCAGCTAAAAAAAAAAATGAGACTCATCCACTTTAAAATGAGGCTGGGAACAGACAGAACAAAGATAGACGGCGTTGCCTGCGCCTGTTCCCAAGTAAACTAAGCCAGATAAAAATAATAAAGTTTCCTTGAGTCTGATAAACCATATGCAACATGCAAAGTAGTCTTATATACCGAAACTCCTGACTCATTAAAATGCCATACCATCAAAAGTGATATATACTACTATGAAGTTACAGCAGCACCAGAAACTGAAAAGAATGTTGAATTTTTTTTCTCAAAGGAGTTCAAAGTGAAAACTGATGATAAAATCCAAGGTTTAAACAAGCATAAATGAAGAGTTTTTCCTTTCTTTCATAATTGCTTAATGCAATTCTAAATAATTTTAAAATCTCAGCAGGTAATATAAGCCAAATTGGCACAAACCATAAATTATGTTGCCTATTACCTGAGTTTAATATAAATAAACAAGGTAAAAAATGACGAATCACTTAAGCCTCTATGTTTACTATTAAAAAAATGTAAAATAAATGTTCTGATCCATAACTATATATTAATTCCTTGTTAATGAAGCGAGATACTCTCAAGCAAAATGAAAATATTCTATCAAGATGATAACTAACAAAACTATTTTATATTGCCTTGATGAAAAAACTGTCCATTTGAGAAAAAAAAAAAATGGAGTGTAATTTTATTAGCACATATATATTTACATATTTAGATAAATATACCGAAAAAAAAGTAGTATAATTGCTCTGAATTTATTTTCAGCAGTAATTTAATGCAAAACCTAATGTGATTTTAAACAGTCTCTACTTGATTTCCAGTTTTCCAGGATACTAGAAAACCAGCGAAACAGATCTCCTAAAATATGTCGTATACTTTAACAAAGATGCTATTATAACCCGTAAAAAACCAGGAGCCCAATGATATATTACCGACATTACTCGCAGAACCCGCAACCACGAGTGCGGAAGAACGCAAAGCGAGATAAAATATCCAGTCAATTAAAACGGGTATTCACGAAGATCAGCGTCGTTACTAACGATATGGAAGCCGCATCTTTTGCCGCCAGGCAAGGATATTGCACCAACGCCTTTTTCCGACTGACTGTAACCGAAATCTGATTACCTAAACCATAACGAAAACTAGAAGACGTTCAGCAAACTCTGTTTATCCAAGTCCTGCGTTAACGATACCACATGAATAAACAAGGCGATCATCCAGGACAGATTAATCAACATCCTGATTTGATCTTGATCCCATCTCTTGATTTACTCGGATCCCGGCATGACTTTGCGCGATAAAAACTGTGAAACAAATTATCTATCCAGCTGTTTAAGTTTCTTAGTTATCGTTCAATTAACGCGGACCGACAGATTAACTCTAGCGGATTTGATTTTACCAAAAATTTTATAGTTTTACAAATTGGGTGTGTAGACTACGAACCAA
Organism: Araneus ventricosus; assembly: GCA_013235015.1. Lineage (NCBI taxonomy): Eukaryota > Metazoa > Arthropoda > Arachnida > Araneae > Araneidae > Araneus > Araneus ventricosus. Next base: position 10,963 of record BGPR01038971.1, on the reverse strand, counting down.
TTTTCATCCCTCTTGCTTATAGTTTGAAGTAGTTAGTTAATAGTTAGTATCATGTCTATAGATAGGACAGACAGAAAGAAAGACGAACTTCCAAGATCGTAATTTTCTGACAGGAGGTCTAAAAAAGGGACATCATCAAAATCTCGAGTTCGTATTTTTTGAGGATATGTAAGATTTTCTTTCTATGAGAAAGTAAAAAAAATATGCAAAAAATCCTTTTTTTTTTCTGAGGACTGAACGCCTCTCTCTTTAAGAACAATTATACAAAACTTAAATTTAAATCATGCTTTAAATAACTAATTTGCATTTAAAAGCTCTTATGCATATTTTCGTTAAATAAATAGTTTTATCTCTAAATTTGCAGAATATTCCGTTTTGATCTGCTGGAATGCAAATCTGCAAAATAATTCTTGAAGCTTCCCGAAATTTAGCTGGTTATGACATCCGCATTAAGCTCGATATTGCATGAAATCTCGGTTTTCTCGTAATGTGGTTCTGCTCCTCTATTAGTAATGACAAATGTAAGCTCATAATTTGTGCATGTATCCAACAGCATTGAGGTTTGAATTTTATATTAATTCTTGATTTTTTTAAATTAGTTGTTAGATTTCATTTTTATTTTTTTCGTCACTAAACATTTGAAATTATTAGTGTTGAAATAAATTTATTTAAATAAACTATAATAAAAGGGTGAAGAACGTCCTTGTTGAATACTCGCCAATTGATGTCTCGAGGATGACATTTAATCAGGAATTTATTTTGGAAATTCTCATTGAGTAAAAGCTCTTCTATTGCCAGTGTTCCTAGTTTTAATTTAACCTTGATTAAAGTAATTTTGTGCTATTGAGTTTCTATTGTATAATTACATTTCAGTTTTCCCATTTTTTTTGTTTAATATCTATCTTTATTTAAATTTTATTTGTTCTACATTCTTAAAATACCTTTTAATCTTATCAAATCATTTTACGAGTGGGGAAATCGTCATATAATAAGCAACTTTTAAAATATTTAAATAGATTTAAAATCTAAAATGTTCTTAAAATTTATTGTGGGAATGATTACGAGAGCTGACTGCATAACTTTACTAGGATGTCCTGGGGACAGACCTCGTAATTTCAAACTGAGTCAGATGACTCAGAAAGTACACTGGAGCGCCATCCTCCTTTAAACTACTAGAATCGTAAATACGCAGCAATAGTGGGATGAAAGCTTGGTGACTAAACCTGTATGCACCGGTGGAAATCACACTCCAATAGATTCAAACGCGTAGTCTTCAAAGTATAACGAAGAATTAATTTGGCATTGCCCTCTGCAAGGGGTGAACTGGAAAACAGATTTGCAGCAAACCTCGCCAAAATCCTTCTGGCGGTTGCGTAGCGTTATGAAATCAATATCTTTAAATGTACCCAAGTCAGTTAGCCTTTGTGGGGGTGGATTGCGACACAGGCAAAATAACCTGTCTCCATATTTATATTATTTAATTCTTATTTTATTATAAGAGGATTATTAAGACAGTATTGTACAATATTATGCTGGGATTATCTGAAGGGGAGTATTAACCGAAGAATTGAACCATGTAAAATACTGAAAAGCCTAAATCAATGGCTCTGGTTCTCGAAGTGTTCTTGAAGGAAAAATCACTGGGTGCATTGTGCTCGATCCTATTTAGCTTTCTACTGCAAAGTATTCAATTATTCTGACGCTTGTAGGTATGACAAATCGTCCCACCCGAAAGCCTTTCTGCTGCTTCAATATGGCGGCAGAAGACCGACACCTATGCTTAAGTAGAGCACTCTTGAAAAAATGGCTGACCACTCAGGTGCACACCTATTTTCTGCAACCATTTTAAAAGTCTTCCTCCGTGTTACTACATGATTCTCAAAATGCTATTCAATTGGTTTGAAGCCTTCTATCTATCCTGCTAGTTATTAATTTTAAAATGAGGGTGCTAGTGATACCTACATATGAGTATTTAGATGACATAGTGAATCTGTATGTAATTACCGTTTGAGCCTACAATTTATTGTGCTTTGAGAATGTCAATAAAGAATATGGTGTTAGAGATATCTATTTTTAGTGATGATACAACATATTATTTATTTTGTACACTGAGGTAAACGACACCATGTCAAAGAACGTAATTTTTTCAGGAGAGTAAGATTGGATTTTCTAAAGTTTAAAATGTATATTTCTCGTAACTAATAGGAATTGTTTTATGATCTGTAGTGTACGTTATTAATGGCATTATAAACTTAAATGGAATATATTTTCCAATAACATACTTATATACGCAACTGAACGAAGACAGTTTTTTCTACTTCCTTCATTGTAAGAACTATTTCTAGAAAATGAATATAATGTAAGTTATAATACCATACTAAATTATTTCGTAATCAAATTGTCCGGTTTTTAAACAACCTCAGAACGACTTTAACTTTAAAATAAAGATTTATTATGCTCTTTAATTCTCTCTCTCGAATTAACTCTTTTCAATTAAAGATTTATTATGCAAGGAAGCTAATATAAAACACATGATATTAAATTTGAAAACATTTGGCACTTTAATGCGATGTTAGTACCACTTGAATATATATATATATATATATATATATATATATATATATATATCTTGTTACAACGTGATTTTTGAAACATACTATGCATTTAATACTAAGCAATACGACGCTGTATATTTTGAACAGCTTTGTATACCTAAACATTACAGTTTCAAAGTGTAGGAGACTCATAAATTGTCCTTCCTGTCCTTCAATCCTTTTTATAATAGATGTTCGAAACATTCTATAGAAAATTCTAGTATTCAAAGTTCAAAAGTTGTATGAACTACATCTATAAGATGGCGGGTGACTTTGGACAAATGTAGCTAAGAGTTCTCCAGAAAAATATATATTTATTACACAGGTCGGAAGAGAAACACAATAACATTCGAATCACGATTTCATTTGGTTGTAGTATATATCAGCTCGCAGGCATATATATCGCCGCATAGAGGCAGTTTCATTTCGGTTCAGTTTACAACAATAGGATTCGAAGACAGAAATATATGTATCTAAAAATGCAAGATTTTTTTCATTAACATACAGGGTGATTCTAAAATTTTACGACAAATTTTAGGACTACATCTGGCAGATTGAAATAAATTCTTTTTTATAATAGAACATGAAATTACAAAGGAAGAAACACAGACATAGGAGGTTCTTTTCCAGTGCATTAAGTAAAAGAAGCGGATATACCAGATAAAGCGTGCAACAAAATATTAATGGAATGCAAATTTGCTATATCACAATAATGCAATTGTACGAATAACAACAAGAGAAGCTTGTTCATCAAGTATCAAGTATTTCAGAGGTTTGTTGTTGATAATGCATCGGACTAGTTATTGTGCATCCGATTCGTAGTGATGTTAGTCACAGGGCCGGATTAAGCCCTGCGTAGGCCCATAGGTAGTGTAAGTTCCTTCCCCTCTCCCCTCACCAATTTTCAATATCATATATTTTTAATGCTGTCCGCAACCCTAATTCGTGCTCATGTTTCTGTTCCCCATGGGCCTTGAAATGACTCCAGAACCAATGGGTTGGGTCGACCCTCCTGGGTTATGGAATTGAATGGAAACTCTATAAATGCAGATATAGTCGTTTTTATTCTAATTGGCTTAATTTTCCACTGTAAGAGTTCAATGATAATCGAAAATGGCAAAAAGTAGTATCTTCAAATCTTTCTTCTACTAAAATTAGAACCTCGAGTGCTGCTCCTGGAGCAGCTCTCGCTTCGCCTTTTTTCATTTTCTCTCGGTAGTCCAGACGTAGTCGTTAAGCAGTTTTTTAAATGAAATTCTATAAAAATTGTAATTTTTTGCTCCTTTATGTTTTTTGGAGTGCTGATTAGAATCTGAGATTTACCACCAGAAACCTTTATATAGGTATTTTAGTTTTAGCCAAGAAATAAGAAAACCTTTCCCAGCTTTTTGTGTATAACTCAAAAACTATCAATTTTCAGTATATTATCATTATATACCAAAATAGTCACCATAAAATTTTCTACAACTTAGATCTGTACAACTTTTGTAGCATCGCTTGTTTCTAAGCTGATGAGCCGCCACTGGTAACACATATCACATATTATGATAAAATGAAATAACAAAACATTTAAATCGCAGATTGGCATCAAAAGAGCTGGTTTTATTATAAATGAATTTAAATCGCTCATAATTTTTTTTTAATTTAAAGTAATTTTAAACATAAATTTAACATTTACAAAGTTTAAAAAACATTTTTGTCAGAATTTGAATATTCTAAAACAAAGATTTCCAGAGGTGTTGGCTTCTGAAATAGTCAGACAACTTCGGATAAAGTGGCCAACATTGATCAGTAAGCAAATGTGAAAAATGAATAAAAAATTCGTAGACTAATGTTCCGAAATTTAAGCAATACTTAATTTGTATATGTTTTAATACATGAGCCTTCTAAATTAAACGTAAGCCGAAAATTATATTACGCTAAAAATACAACACAAAAAAATCTTGGGCCCTCCAAAAGTTGCGAGGCCCATACGTAGTTGCCTATTTAGTTATCCGGATCTAATTATTAATGCAAATGTGTTTTTGTGCTTTTGTGAATTTGTATAATCCTGTGTTGTACATTTAATACAGCGTGTCTCCGTTTATTTTACTTAATTTACTGTCAAAGAGCCCCCTGTAGAGGCCCTCCCAGGGCCGGATTTAGACATTTCTATTCCGTAGGCCAAGCCCCTTAATTCTGCGCCCTCCCCTTTTTGCACGAAACGCAACTATAGAGATGGGCGACGTAAATGTTCCACCATTTTATTTTATGTGTAAGGATGTGCTTATAAAAGAGTATTTTATGTGGTCTCTTCACAAAATAATACTGAAATTTGTAAATATTTTATTCTAATTTCTTTTAAATTTGCGCCCTATGCCATGGTCTAGGTTGGCCCCATGGGAGTGAGTGACTGAGTTATTGTTTTATGGGACAAGAGCCCAGACGGCCCATGTTGCGTCAATCAATGTGTGCTTATGAATGATGTGTTTATGAGGTTAAAAATATTTATTAACAAAGATGATTGCATAAAATAGAAAAGAACAATGAAGACTTTGGATTAGATGGATTTAATGAAGCCAATTCCAACAACAAATGATAACAGAGAGAGGAATGAGGGGATCGCCCAATAGCTCATGCACTGCCACGCCCTATGAGAAATCTGGCCCTGGTTCAAAGGTTTCGCTTGCTCCTCATGTTTGTATGTAAAAAATGATGACCAAATTGAAGGAATGGTCATTGAATGGTTTAGCATGTACCAGGCCCGTATTCATGGCGGATGCTCCATGGAATGTCGTCTCGAAACCGCCTACTTAAGTCAAGTGAGGGACACTCTGCCACGAGGCCACCTCTGCCCGCACCGTGTCTATTGAAAATCGGTTAAGATCTTCATGTTATCCATAAATTCCACGCTGGCCCAACTTACCCAAAAAGGGTGTATTGCAAAAATAGGTCGGTGGGGAGGGAGCAACACGGCGAATCTTCGCCGAATCCAAAGGCCGCGGGCACATGAGGGATTTGTGACGGGAAAGTCATTAGCACCATAAAATGTCGGAGAAGCGATTAGCGATGTGACGCACATTGAGAGCAGATGGGTATTCACTCGTACCTCCAGCCAGCTGAGTTGTCTGGAAAGTAGGAAGTAGTTAGATATTTATTTGGCATTTTCCACAGAGGTCGGGAAGAAATGGGAACAAAACTGGACGATATGTGTAGTTTAATATTCTTAAATGCAATCAGTGTTCTTTATGCCGTTAATCGCCTCTCCGATATTTTATGCCGCTAGTGACTTTAATGCCTTTAAATCGCATGTTCGTACAGTCAAGTTAAAAATTCGACTAATTTTTTATTAAAAATATAATTAAAATTTTGGAACATTTATCCTAGTGAGCATATACAATCCAAGAAGTGAGCGCGTGCGAAATCTTGTTGCTCTTACTTCAACGATCGGCCTTGTAGATCGTTGAGATCTGAGAAAACGATTTTCGCATCATCAAATTTACCGAATTTATGTTAGCCTAAAACACATTGTTAATTGTTTGACTAAAATGTTTATTGTCTTATTGTTGGGCGCAAGTTTCGATGCCAACAGTAACATAAAACACGAAAGCTCGGTGCACCCTCCAACTAGAACATCCTTTCATTACCCGTTTACTTAAAATGTGATTTAGCGGACATATTGGGGGATATTCTGGTCAGAGTGTTGATAAATCGGTTGCTGTCGTCGAAGATACATTTTTAACCTAAAATGTTAGGAGCAAAGCATATTTTTTTACTTCCGGTTTCCGGTTGTCGTAACACAGAGATCCAATGACGTTAGTGAATTCTTCCTTCGACGCTTTGTTTAATTTTCAAAAATTTTTAAATCATCTTAATGAGTGTGTGTTAAGCCTTAAAGGTTTCTTAATCCGGTTCCTATAGCAAGAAGAGGACAAAGGGAGAGGTAAAAAGATGTTTTAAAGGTCTATCTGTCGCAAAAACTCCTCCTGAATGGTAAATAGTTTCGACATGAAATTTGCACATGCCATTCTGGGGTCCGTTCCTGGATAAATTGTACTCTTTTCAACTTTCAAAAAATTACTTCCTAAGATATATAATTAAATAACGAATTTCATGCCAATTTTGGCGTTTTATCTCAGTGTTTCGCCAATAACTTCAGAAAAATATGTTGCACATAGATGAAAGAGCAGAAAATTATCTTTTTAATGATACAATTTAAATTTCATGCATTCTTTTCCTTAATTTAATAAACATTTCAAATTTATTCCATACACAATTTGTAACAATGCTTTCAATTATTTTAATTACAATCAAACCAATTTATCGTTTTATCAAGTCCTTCATTCCCGTATTTTTACCACTATCAAAGTTATGATAAAAAATATTGTTTTCTTTGAATATTAACAGAAATTCAGACAGAATTTTTATTTTCGTTTCTATTCCATAGCATATACCGCTTTCAATGTGTTTGACCCACAATCCAAAGATGTTATTAACTCTCTTTCCGAGATTTTTAATTGAATTTTACAAATTATTAAATGATCATAATGAGTGTGTAAAATCCTTCAAGATTATTGAGCCCGCTTCCTACCGTAGGGAGAGGAACAAAGGAGAAAGACTATACGATTTTTTCCAGTCAGTGACATAAACACTAAAGAGAAGAGATTTGTAGTCCAGATAATGTCAATGAAATCCAAGATATGAAAGAGCTTATGATGTCGCCTTAGCATTGATGGGCAGGGGAAAACGGAGTTCGAAGGACAACTAAAATCTTGCCAGGTGCTTCAAACTAAGGAGAGAAAAAGAAGAGATGTGTTAAACTGATGGTCGAGAGGGTCAGATAGCACGGCAGTGGATTAATGAAAATCAACGAAAGACGTTGCTGCAAAATCTCTTTTATTAAGTTGAAAGTGTTATAAGTACTTGGATTTAAAAATATTTTATCTCGAGTAACGCCGGGTATATCAGCTAGTATATTATATAAAAAGGAACCATCTTCAAATCACGAAGTTCTTTAATTCGAAAGATGTCGTGTAGATTCGCATTCCTTTTAGACTAGAAATTCGCTCGTTAAAGCATTAGTACAAATTCGTTTGAGAACACAAAGCTAAAGAAATCACACTAAAGCAATTAACTGTCAACAGAACGGCCTCGGATTCATTAGTGTTAAGCAACGGAGGTCCAGAGGCAAACACTATTCGCAAAGAAACACAGAGCACAGACGATACAAGATATAGAGCAATATTTATTGAATATTTAAAATTCAATAAAAAATTTAAGCAAATAATTAAAAAAGGAATCAATCTTTTGCATACAAATTAGTAAATGCTATGTATTTACGAGATTGAACTATATATTCATATTCTCTTTTCATTTACCATCCTCTTAGGAAGTTTTTAATATCTATCATAAACAGTTTCGTTCCTAATAAAAGAAACGAAATTAAAGCATCATTTATGAGCTGGAAGACTTATTCTTATCTCATAAACAAAAAAAATCTAACTAATTCATCAACTTTGCTTAGTTACTGAATGAGCCAAATTTTCGTTTTCAAACAGCTCAACAGTTCATACGTATTTACTTTCTCCCTTTAATTTAATAGTTAGATGTCCTCAGAATGAAAAACACGAAATCTAAAACAAATTTCTTCCATCTTTCTGACTGTTACAAAATGCATCTTTTTAAGAAAACAGTGGCAACCATTTCAGATCGATTCTGCATTAAAGCAAACTAGACTGAAAATTGAAACTTCCGGGTTTACCCTTTAAATTGGGAATTTATTTAAAGCATGCCACATCTTATTTTGGACATTTATTGTTATTAGCATCCATATAACAAAGGAAAGGACGCCTGAGAACTTAATTGTACCAAAACAATTTTTGACTTTTAAATCAATTGCTATTTCAATTTAAATACAGGTTTAATTATAAAAATTTGAGTCACGGGACTGATACGTCATTGCAAAGCAAGGATTTAAAATTTTCTTGAAGAGTTGTCTAAAATATATTATAAAAAATCCATTTTTGAAAAGACTTAACTTGAAAAAACTAAACTTTACTTTTAAAAAGAATGAACTTTAAAATGCAATGCTTCAATTTTTAATTCATATTATCCAATAATCCATTCAATTGAAGGAGTTACATAATGTAAAATTTATCAAATTATTTACAAGAATCGTACATAAACAATACCTTAACATATTAACTTTAAATGTTGCTCATACAAGCAAAATATTTTAATTTTTCCATTTCTTGGTCTCTCCCTTTTGCAGAAAAAATCTTTTGGGCACAAGGGGCATTTATACGTTTAGGAACTCTAATGTGACAGACTATGGCGAATTACGTAAAATATAGAATCTAACAAAATCTTACAGATGATACTCGCAAAATGCATGTTTTCCGCTAAGGAAACATGCCTATAATGATTTTGTAGAGAACATTCAGCTGGAAAAGTGTTTCCACAGCCTTTGCATACGTAAGATATTTTTCCGGCACGAAGATGTCTTTGAACTTCATATTTAGTTAGGAAACTCTTTCCAGAAAATGAACAAGAGCGTTTTATTCACTCAAATGTTTGGGAGATCCCTGAATTTCTCGCAACAGCATCCGTAGCATTGGCTGAGAGAAGATGAACGTTTTTGCACACTGGGAGGTCATCTTGGAAATGAGACATCTCTTCAGATGTGTTTTGGACATTTGAAAGACCCGCAACAGATTTCGTAGCAATGGTAGAAACAAGTGGACGGTTTCTGCATTCAGGGTGGTCACCTTGGGAAAGAGACTACTCTACTCTTCAGATGTGTTTAGAACACTTGAAGGTCCGCAAAAGCCTCCGTAGCAAGAGGATGGTTTTCACACAAAGGAGGTCACCTTGGGAATGAGAAATATTTTCAAATGTGTCTTGGAAACTTGAAGGTCCCGCAACAGCCTCTATAGCAGTAGTCGAAACATGGCGACGGTTTATGCATTCAGGGTGGTCATCTTGTCAATAATACAGCTCTTAAAATGTGTTTTGGACAATTGATGTCCCGCAACTGCTTCCATAGCAATGGTAGAAGCAAGAGGAACGTTTTTGTGCACTGGGAGATCACTTTGGCCGTGAGACAGTTCTTCAGATGTGTTTTGTGCTATTGAAGGCCCCGTAACATCCTCCGTATCAGTGGTAGGAGCAAGAAGATGGTTTTCACAAGTAGGGAGGCGACCTTGTAAATGAGATAGCTTTACAGATATGTTGTGGATATCTCTATAATCCACTATTTTGGAAGTATAGATATGCCTTGCTTCCATAATTTCATACTCAAGTGCAGTAGCCATCCACCATTTGTGCATCATCCAGTTGGTTTCCACATATTGAAACTGGGGAGAGTTTGATCAGCGGGATACCTTTTGAATTACTAACAGATTTCGTTTCGCTCCGAATGTCCCGACATTTGCCTTACTAGTATCCAATTTTCTGAAACACTTTTTTGGACATTCCAGACATTGGCTAAATTACACAAGGGTTCACCTGATTTTCTGGATTTCTTATATTTTTGAGACTGAATATTCACCACCATTTTGTTTTTGAATGGAACTATCCTCTTCTCTATTGGAAGACTAACAGAAGATGATGATGGGGTAGTTTGAGATATATGCTCGCTCTTTGGCTGCTGTATCTCAAGTTATCCTTGGTTCAAGTTCTGAAATCATAAAGAAACTTTGAAATCTATTGGAAGAATAAGACCACAATAGCTTCTTATTCAAATTATCGATGTTGTGATGTCAGAAATTAATGCGTACATCTTTAAAAAGGCATAGGTTTACTTTCTGTTAAAAACGTATTCATATCCAATTTTACATCAACGTCACACTAAAGTTGTTTGTATCATTTACTCTCCTTTAGAGTTTATCATAAACAACACCCGAAAAAACAACTTTTGCAATGCAACAAATGCAAGTAATATTATGGACGAGTTTTCTGCTTTGCTTGGTTACATTTAAGAGCCTGTACATCGTAATTCCTGCGTAATGTGAAGTCAATGGAATCTTCAAAGAGGAAGTCCAATATACCATCAGATAAAGTCAAGGTTTTTAATGTAAGTAAATAAACAACAAAACTCGTCCATAGAAACTAACATGAGTTTCATGACAAGCAATTATTTCAATATTTCTTAGACAACCTAATCAGTGATTTTAGAGTTAACATAAATGATTAAGATCAAGATACATGCTATTACTGACATACAACCTTTCGAAATGAATAGGTTCAAATGCCATCAGCTTTAATTTGATAACGCAATTAAATTAACGATCAAACCTACTATTTTCTTATTTTATCACACAGGTTTAAACATAAAATTTGTCATCAAAATGAAGAATTGTGATATATCACTCGCATTTAGCGAGGGAATG
>BGPR01038970.1:0-14486 GCA_013235015.1 Araneus ventricosus | reverse complement strand
ATGAATGTGGTATATATGGTCTTATGAATTGTTATGAATGTGGTATAAATGGTCTCATGACTGTGGTTAAATTTTTATGAATATGGTATATGCGGTCTTATAAATGTGATTAAATTGTTATGAATGTGGTTAAATTGTTATGAATGTGATTAAATTGTTATGAATGTGATATGTATGGTCTTATGAATGTGGCTAAATTGTAAACAATGATATTATACCTTAGAAAACTGACTTCTAGATTTTTTTGCAATTTGAAACAAAAGGTTTATATATTTAAGATAATGATATGAAATGGAGTCTAGCCTACTCGAATAACTTCCAATTTTAACGGCCCATAAGTTATCCAAATAATCAAAACTGTTTGCATTTAATGAACCAATAATGCTGAAAAACGTAAATTAAATAATTTTAATAAATACTGCCGAGTCGTTCGGTGAATATTTGTAAAATATTGATCATAATATAAAAGTAACAAGGAAAAAAGTGGAGTTTTACCAATTTTTTTCTTTTATGACGTGTTAAAACGAGTTTGAAAACAAGGTTATTTATTTGCAACTTCTTGATTCAAGAGTGGTACTTTTGCGTTACCGTAAGAATATCGTTTCTGAATACATAAATATCCTTAGTTTTTCTTCATTTTATAATATCCACACACTGATATGTCCATAGTACTTAAATAATGCTCAGTGTTTTGTCAATTACGAACTAAACATAACAATTTTAATGTAGCAATTCTATAAATTATCAACTTTCAATAAATACTTATCCAGATGTTTAATATATTACCTGATGCCTCTCTAAGCTTTTTCAGTGGACTTACTACAATGGCCAATGAATGATGTTGATACATAATAAAATATGTAATAGTCTTAAGAATGTATTTAATATATATATATTTTAGTATATTATAAAATTCATTAAGTTAATGTTATAGAATATGTAATGGCCAATGAAAACACACCACTTACATTGTTTATAAATATGGCAGATAAATATAAATTGACAAGTAATGTCCTATTAGCACAAGATACTTTACGATATCTCCACGAAGTTGCTACGGTATTACGAATGCCGCACAATATCGTATGAATATTGTAGGACATCTTGTGCTAATAAGGTGCTGTTGAAAAGAATGTAATTTTGTTTTGGTTTGTAACATGAGCGCATAATTGCAACGTCATTGTGTCAACCTTTAAATGATTGCCTCAGCCTCTTGTGAAAATATGTCAGAATCTAGGACGTTGTCTTTTCATCGGCCACGACTGTGTAATGAAATATGATAAAGCGATAGACATTTTTAAAAAGCATAATATAAACTATTACTGAGTACTTGTTACAGTATTTTCTTCAGAATTTCCTAAATGGTTTCTAAAAACAGTTTGGTTCCATAGGGTTACTTTCCGCTTTTTATCATTTGTTAAGTCTGGATGAAAAGTTTTGTTTGTCATTTGTTAAAATTTTAACTTGCATTGTAGTAATGAAATTGTGGTTACATGAACCCTGTTGAATGTCGCTAAGTTGCACAGGACAGAATGTCAATATAGATGCAGTGTTGTAAAAAAATCTATACTTCTTGTCAATTTCTTTTTCTGACAAGATGTTGTCATGAATCAAAGATATGATATTTTAGATTGCCATCTTCAAATATGAAATCATGTGTTTAATGAGTATTGGAAAAAATCTTATTTTCAGCCATAATGATATGAAAAAGAGGTTCTGCTTTACTCCATTAACATAATCAGATATAGATTTGGACAGCTGATAAATTATGTTAATGCGTACATCCCTGTGAACAGTTTTTTAACAAAGTATAAGAATTTAAAGACAGAACAAAAATATTATTCAAATAGTATTCGAAGATCCTGTAGTTTGATCATCAATAAATTTCTATAAATAACAAATAATTCGATAAATCTAGAGAATTTTTTTCCGCTTCGGTTTTTAATTTTCTTAAAAAATATAAATTGCATTTATTGAAAAGACTTATTTTCTAAAATCAATAAACACATTTTTCATAATATTATTCAAACAAAACAAACTTTTATTAAAAGTATTACGTACAAATTATGTTAGAAAAAGAAACAATGAATCTGTAGGGAAAAAACAGCAAATAAATTAAATATTCCTATTTTGTGAAATCTTACTTTGTTTTTTACAGAAGGGTTTAAATATCTTCGTCTTATTTCTTTTAAAGAGAAAACAAAATTCAGTTAGGCGAACACTTCATATCTTCATTAATTCAGTTCTTAATTAAAATTCGAATATGAGTCTAAATGTATTTCTTTTTTCGTCGCAGAACTTAATGATTTTTTTCTATTCCTTTCAATTTTATATTATCTAGAATTTAATATTTTATCTCAGTCTTGTTTTTTGTCTGTTAAATAAGAAAAAAAAATGTTTTACATTTATTAGCATGCTGGAGATTTATAATTAATCCGGTGTAGCCAATTTACATAACCTACATCCATTTTTATTAATTTTTCTTGTACTTATTATCTTGATTATGGTTTTGAATATGCTCTCAAAAGAAAATAATGAAAAGGTACAGGCGTATATTTATTGAAGTTTTTTCATTCACAATTAATATTCTTAGAGTCGGAGCTATCTTGTTAAAAAACGTATTAAACACTAAGCACAGAAACGATCACCTTAAGCACTGCTATTTTTGTTAATGCTATGGAATACCATTTAATTGTCATTGAAAATTAATTACAATCCATATCAATTACCATTTATTTCTTAACAGTTTTTCATACCAGATTTTGAGAAAATAAGAAAATAAAACAATTTCAATCTACGTTACATATTTTACGCTACTTGAACCAATTTCTTATAATCAAATTTGGTTCTAGGTAAAATAATTTCCAAAAATTATACATTTGAATGATATAATTGCAAAACTTAATTCCAGATTTTTGAGATTTCCGAAAGGCAGAATTATTGGAAATCTTATAAAATTGCTCATTACTTTTTGCATAGCGTAGGAAATGCGGAAGAAATTGAAATCGAATTTTTATTTTCAAAATTATTTTCTTCAAACACAATTTTTTCTTAATAATATTTCAGCCTTTTAATAATGATTATGAAGCCATAGATATAGTCTCTCAAATTAAATTTATTCATAGTCATTAGTTGAAACCTATGAATTTTAGGCATAAAAATACAATGTCTTTTATATTTTAAAGCTAAGAAACAGTTCTTGTGTTTTAAAGGTAAATATCTTTAAACAGTCTTGTTTTAAAGATAAAAATTTGAACGAATTGATAGCTTTCATTGTTTGCAAATTTGAGTCGACTTTCAAAGAAGTTTCATTCGAGATTTATTACTATGTATTTGGAATGTCTAGACACTTATAAAACATGTACATTTAAAATTACTGCCGAAATAAAACGTATAACAAATTATTCAGTAAAGTAGCACAGGATTTTTGCTCCTGCATGCTGTGCAAATATAGGACGCCGGGATCGCTTTAAATCTTTTGATGCAAGAAGATTCTGAGAAAGTTAGAATCCAATCTTTAAAATTTTTAGTGTATTTGAAAACAGATCTAAAAGTAGATGGGCTTAAAAGTAAGGCATTTTAACTTTTTATTTAAATAAAAAGAAATTGCTTGACTTCTTATCATGCAGGTGCCTAAAATGTTTTGGATTTATTTATATAATTCTTGGATCATTCGTTTCATTGAAATTAAGTTCTTTTAAATATATTATAAGGATTGTAAAGATACACGACGTTATTATGTTTTGAGTATAAGTTTAAATATCTAATTAACTATAAGTTAAATTAAGCTATAAGTTTAAATATTTAATATAACAATTTTGGGGACCAAATCAGGAGCTTTCATATATTTTAGCCCTTTCAGTAAAACATTTCGTTCAAGATTGCTGACTGTTATGCCCAAGAGATGCTATGTTGCTTGAAAATGGGATGCCAATGTAACATTTGGGGTCCAAATATTCATCGTAGCTCTTTCTTTTTCTTTTTGCCGCAGTATGGCCCCGCACTCGGAACCGTGAAGGTTCCCTGTCAGATGAATGGGCATACATGAAAAGATTTATTGAAAATCAAAAATAAATAAATAAATAAAAAATGTAAAGGAGACAACCCCTTACCCACACTGAACACAAAGTTTCTTGATTTTAAAATATGAACTAAATGCTAACAAAAAATATGAAATCAAAACTCACTAAGAATAAAATGACATAGAAACATTGCAGATGATTAAGATGGAAATGTATGGATGAATTATAGTAAATTATGTATACGTTAGTATAAAATGATAATAGAAAACAAAAAGTGGCAATCTGAAGAAGTTCGCCATTCTAGTTCTCTTCCATTTATTCCATTCTGATGGTATTTTTTACTTTATATTTTTCTTTTATGTGTTTTTAATCATTTTAATTATTAGAGAATTTTTTTGTTGTTTAATACTATAGTGATTTGTTGGTTAATTTTAGGAAAATTTTGCTGATGCAATCACTGGGTGCTGCTGCGTTGGGCGCGCAAAAAGGTGTATTGTGATCATTTTCATTATTGCTTACTTTGTAGAGTTATTCTATTGTAGACAGGTATTTGAACTGCACCTACCTCAGGCATTGTGCAAGTAATCCTTTAAATCCAGGAGAGTAGACAGACACTGCGACGAATTCTCAAAACGAATTAATCCGAAACCGGAATTAGTTTATCCGAAAACGAAATCATATCCACAAACAGAAACATTTAGATGCGTACGTATTATTTATGAACAACAGTCCAAATTTATATCATTTTAATCGCAACTTACATAAAAGATGGGTCGCTGATTCTAAACCTTGCCAGATACTACAACTTCTTCTGTTTCTCCTATACATTTTTTTAAATTTAATTTTTGGTTTTTCTATTATTTGTTTTTGTATTTTATCAGAAGTTGCTGCATATGCGCCATTCTATATAATACAAAAGAGTTTTAATTAATTTTAATTTTAATTAATATTTAATTTTGAATATATTTTTTGTTAAATTTTATCAATTGTATCTATTAGTATAAAATGCTTGGAGACTTTTTGTACAACATGGGAGAAGAGAGTATTTAAAACATAAATTGATTGGTTTGATTTGTGTACTGTATTAGTGGAAGGGAATAGGCACAAATTATTGGAGATTAGTTGAACTTGGGTGGAGGTGTTTTTTTTTGAGAATTTGTTCTGCATCTGCATCTGGTGACAGAAGGTATTCGTTGTGCAGGAGAAACTTCACAAGGTTTCTTGCTTTAATCCTGGATATTCTATTTTTCATAGCTTTATTCCGCCGGACTGTTTCCTCGTAGCACTGAAAATTCATTCAAATAATTATATTTTTTCTTTCATTAATATGTTTTTCTCTAACACTGATTCCCGATTTGCTATTGTTCTAACCAACGTTTCTCAGAGCAATGCTTCTTTAAAAATGCTGCTTTATCAAGGAAAAATTTCTTAAACGTAAACTATTATTACAAAACTTTTCTCCTCTGATGCACTGGATTCCATTTTTTCCACTTTTAAAATAATCTTGGGAAGAAAGATACATATTACTTTTACGGCACGTCTATCGATAGTCTGTGATAACTTTCAAATGTACGATAGGATAGTTTCCCTAGAAATTATTTACTAAATTTTCTGATAGTTCACTTATATGATAAAATTCTGACACATTATTCCGTAGTCCATTCAATTTTTAAATGAAAGGATTCAGAATTTGTGTTGTACAATCTAGAACTGGATTCAAAATCATCGAACAAAGTCAGTCTTTGAATTTCGTCAACATGTTTTCCTCGATATATTTAAAGTTGGGGTCCTTACAATTTCCGAGGAAGTTTTTGCCACTTCCTTAAAAGCTCTACAGGCCTCTTTTTCACTCATTTTCATTTCACCTTTAAACATTTCCTCTTTACAAAGTTTCCGAATATCTCGACCTACGAAAACACCTTCCTTTATTTTTACTTACGACAGTCCCGAAAACTTGTTGTATTTATAGCCCTCTTTTTCTTTTGATAGGGCCTTGCAAATTGACTTATCAAGGCAGGCTTGATGTGAAGTAGAGGCAAGAGGACTTTACTGGGATAAACCAAACTTTCATTTACTACATTTTTGTTTCCAGGTTATAATGCTTTCCTACACGGCCACACCTTTTTGATCTAGCGACTTTTCTTATCCCGACTGTACCATTCACACAAGAAGCAAGGGTACTTGGTGCATCCTGCTTGATGTCCAAGAAGCATGGAAAGCCCTTTTAGATCACCGCATATAGTCCATCTACTATCTTTATATTTCATTTTCGTGAGAATCAAGTCTAAATTTTCTTAACATTCTTTCTGGTACAGAATGTCCTAATGGCACTGAAGCATACTTGCTGCCATTATGCAGAAGCACTGCTTTCAGGCTCTGTTTTTTACGAGTCAATAAAGAGCCTCCACTATTTTACGTTATACTGTATAATATTCATGCATCTTCATCAATCCAGGGCCATTGCTACAGTAAATCAAGCCACTATCTGGAGAAAAGTATTGAGTGAAAACTGATTCTCTCTTTCTAAACCATGAGCCAAAAAATTATTTTCCTTTAGCCTAGAGCCTAAGAGTTCTGCAGAATCGTTAGAAAGGCAAATCTGACTAAATCATTCAATTACAGATGGAAAAAAGGTTGGTGCTCGCTGCGAATTGAAACACCGTAGAAGTCTCGTCATAAGCCTGACCTTCGTCTTCAGAGTCTTCAGGAATGCCTTATAATTTCTCAGTAGTTTTAGGTACAGGTATTTCTGAGCTATGAGGAACAGGGCTTCATTGACGACAGGAGGTACGGGTAAAAATTGTTCTCTTATTAATTAACTTGTACCCCTGCACGTTACATGAACAGAAGTGGTAAGTCATTACTATGATTTCCAGGTTCCCTTCAGATCATAGGCACTCCAAAACGGAAAGAGTTTTTGGACCCTTTTACTACTTTCGCAATTCTTCTATACACGGTTAACACACTTTATATGGGCCCCATCACTTATTCTGGTCACCACGTTTTGAAACGAAACATGCATAATATACTTTCTTCACAAAATCTGTCATATTTCTTTGATGTTTCTTCACTACAAATTCCCCACAAATGTAACAAAAGTCAGGTGAATTAAGAAAAGCCCTTGCTGCTATTTAGTACATTTTATAACTTAAAACTTTATTATGAAAACTATAAAAATGTGTAAACTCATCTGCTGCGGGGAAAAAATTACCTCTACAGATATAACACCTTGAGAAAAATTGCACTGCACAGCACACAACCTTTTCACAAGAAGATCATATAATAACTTATCAGAGAGCAAGAAGTGTGGAATAGGAGCGATGCAGGACCGGATTAAGCTCTGAAGGGGCCCTTAGTCATGCAAATCTCGGGGGCCCCTTTTCTCCCATCCAAAACCAGATATTTTTAATTGATTTTAATATAATACCTATATAAGAAATTTTTAAGTAACGAATATAATGATAAACTAAAATTAAAAAAAAAAGACTTTGAAGTGCAGCTTCCCTTCAAGGGAGTTGATTTCAGTATCTTGCGTATAAAAAAATTCAAAATTCAAAATACTTTTAAACAAAATGGTAAACAAAATTACAGAACTTTTTAACATATTCTCAATTCTCAAATACAAAGTTTGCCAAGGCTGTTGACCTGCAAGTCAGTCAACCAATTACAAAAAAAATTGGACTACCCTGATATACGAGAAAATTTGAAAACATGAAAAAAATACCAAAGAAAAATGCTGTGAAATTTAAATGATACTTGATTTTATATTGAATATGTTCGAGTACATGGCCCTTGTAAATGAAATGAAAGCACAAAATAACCTTACCCTAAAAATACCTTTAAAAAACTCGGGGTCCCCCAAAATTGCGGGGTCATAGGCAACTGCCTACTTTACCTATTTCATAATCCGGTCCTGGGGAAGAACAAAAGGGAGTGAGTCATCAAATGACTCATTTCAGGTCACACCAGATGTGATGATAACCACTGGTGAATCATGGTGATTTTTAACGTAGGCTCTCGATGAATAATAGCCATTTTGAAGTAAAATCTGTTCAAACAAATTTTTTTGGACATATTATTACTTTAAATTTTTTTTTATTCGCACCACAGACTGCCCTAAAATTGTCCAGTTTTCGCAAGTAATGACACTTTATGACACTAAATGCTCATTCTATTCTTAGTAGATTATAATACAGTGGATTTGCGTCTACGAAAATCAAAATTTTCAATTTGTGAAAACAATGGTACGTGATAAAATCTTTTGATTATTTTTCCGGAAAATCAGCATCCAAAAATCTATCAGAATCAGCTATTGGTTTCTAAACAATTTTTTGCGTGCAGGCCTGTGTTATTGCATAACGAATTTCAATTCTTCATGTCAACAGTTGTAGGTTTCTACCATAATCCTAAAAGTAGTTCTAAAATAAAAAGGATGCTCTTTGATGTACTTTTAGTTGAATACAAAGGAACTAGTGATGAATTTATTTCAGGATTGGCTTCATTGTAACTGACTGCTGAGTAACTGGTAATTAACTAACTGAGTAACTGACTGAATTGAAACTGATTTGTTCTCTTGATGCCAATGAACTGTTTGTGTAAGTAAGTAATTCTGAAGAATTAAAAAAATAAATGAATTTTTTCCCCCATTTAATAGTGCTTAAAATCAGAAATTTATTATCATCTATTCTAATTAAAATCATGAATTAACCTAGAAACAGATTAATCCCATGAAGCCTCAAATGCACAAACCTACCACACAACCGTAACGTCACTTTTGCATCAAATAAAAACAAAATTATTGCATTATGAAGGTCTCTTTCCGTGAATCAAGAGAAAAAAGAAAACATTCGACATCCAATCAAGGTTTCTCATGAAACATCGATTGTGGAAATGTCCACAGAACGAATGCTCTCAGATTAAATTTAAACTGTTATTTTTCTCACTCTTTCAGGTGTGCGCATGAATATAAAAGTTATCCACAACAAGAATATAAAAAAATAATTGGAGATCACTAATTATGCAATGAATTTTTTTAATTAATCTAGTTGCAGGATCTGAAACAATAGAGTAATTCTTTGAGTCAAACGAAAATCTTTTAACTATTGGAAATAATCAATACAGCAGTCCACTTTCAAAATCACCTGCAAGGATTTGATGATGTTGATGCTCCGAGTTAACATGCTGCTTGCGTTTCTGTTGTTTATTTTCAGCTTCATGAAGTGAAGTCAGAAAAGAAAATTTCGGACATAAACTTTTCTAGTAGCCGTTAATGATTTCATTCTACTTTAAAATTACAGAAATGTTGCTATGGCAACTTGTTCCAATGAAGTGAGTTTAGAAATTAATTGCATTGATTAATTTTCAAGAAAATTTCCACGGCCTTTTGAAAAATACCAATCTTACTGTACAATGTTCCGCCGGGGAGGCCATCTGCCATCGAGTATGAGAATTTACAGAATAAGAAAGCAGGTTCTAGGTTTCCCTCACTGTGCGAGAACAGTGGCATTGCTTGATTAACTGTTCCATTGCCGGTGAGAAGTAATTCTTTGTGGGGTTTCCAGCATGAGATGATTGTATTAGGGTCAATTTTAAGTGATTCACAGTACCCCACATCCCTATTTGCGGTGATCCGATCATTCAGTTTTACAGTATGTCCTCGTGATTAGCTTGAGTAATTCTTATTAACTGACCGAGCAAAGCGAGGTCTCCGTTTTAACTGAAAAGTTCAGCATTTTGTCTGTATGTAAATTTGTTTGTTACGCAATCACGGTCAAACGCGTTATTCGAGTTCGCGTTATTAGTTATTTTCTTCGAATTTGGCAGAATTTTTTTTCGATGCAACAGAAAACAGTGTATGTAAGAATTTTTTAATTTTTAAATTCGTTTTAAGAGGGTGGTCGATTAACTGTTTTTAGCGTTATGGAGTGTCATTGGCGAGTTTGGCATCATAAAAACATTTGAATCATCTTGGTAAAAGTTTTTGTCAATACCGATAAAAGCAAAGGTGTAATTTCAATTTGATGAGAGAGAGAGGGAGAGAGAGAGAGGGAGGGAGGAGAGGAGGAGGAGAGAGAGAGAGAATCATAGTTGTTCATGCTGATAGCTGATTTTCCTTTCTCGTTCCAACCAATCCTTATATTTTTCTCTTTTCATAAAAGTTTTATCAAGGATTCTACAAAAGAGTATTTGTTCTTGCTAGGAATTTATCTCAATTTTTATATTGTTATGCTTATGTAACTAATCTCATTATTTCATGAAGATACTTCTTCTATCTCCAGGTGCTCTTACTACTGTTAATGCTATGATAGTTGACCCATCGAAGTGATCTCTGTTTCAACTCCGTTCAGCATTTCGACTGTCTGTAAATTTGTTTGATACTCAGCCACCACCAAATGCTTTCTTAAATTCTCTTCGAATTCGGCACGGAGGTTACATGAAGTCATAAAAAACGACATATATGTCAGAATTTTTTTATGCCATTTCAAGATGGTGACCGTTTTAATAATATCAATGTGTTTGTGACTCAATAGCGAGTTTGGCTCCATTAAAACATTTGGTATTGTTTAGTTTAGTTACATTAATGTCCCGTTTCGAAGCAACACGAGGAATATTTTGGGATGGACCTCGAAATTTTGAACCGAGGTCAGATGACGAAGACGACTCCTGAGCTGGCGCTCCCTCTCCAACCTTCCGCCCAAAACCAGCGGGTTTCGAGCCTGAAGCCCTCCGGCCCCAAAACCGAGGCCTTACCACTAGTCCACGGCAGGTCTCCACTTCGGTCTTGGAGAAATATTTAATTGCAATTTTGTTAATACTAATAAAAGCAGACATTTAATTTTAATTTTATATTGTTAAAATCAGAGGTTTAATTTTAATTTTGTTAATACTGATAAAAGTTGACATAAAATTGTAATTTTTTAGATATTAATGAAAGCAAACATTTAATTGCAATTTTGTATATACTTATAAGAATAAAGATTTGTGTAAATAATTGTATTGTAAAAAAATATTGCGTGTCTGAGAGAGAAATAAGGTTATAGTGTTTCATGTTAAGAGTTGCTTTTTCCTGTTTAGTTCTCTCTAATCGTTTATTTCTCTTTTTTCTAAAGCCAACGATTCCACGATTATACCCAAATGGTTCATGTTGTAAACACTTGATGACTACCTCCGCTCTCGAGTCTAAAATTTATTAAACATCTGTTCCAGTACATTTTTTTATGTAATTGTATTAATTTAAAGTATTTGCTTTGTAAATACTGGAAGTAAATTTTGTGTACAATAAAGGTGTTTAATATTGTGCATTGATTGGTTTAAGATTGTAAATACAACTTTGAAAGATAGCGTATTCATTGGGACAAAGAAAGTGCCTCCTCGAGATACAAATTATGATATCTGTTATCCTGGGAACAATGTTGTCTCCTGAATTAATGACAACTTCGGATAATCCTTTAAAGACTGCGAGGAAGAACAAATTTTAGATTTTTTTTGTGGTGGGTGCGAGGTTTACTGTTCACAGAACTACTGGTATTTTATGGTCAATGTGATTAATCGGTTATTATTATTAATAATAACCTGATTTTTAAGCGGTTATTATTAATAATAACAGGAGTTTTCCGGTTATTATTAATAATGACCGGCTATTATTAATATGAACCGCGGCTAGTATTAATAACAATTGATTAATCACATTGACCGTAACAAATATATTACAAGCGAGGGTTGAAAAAAATCGGGTCTGGTGCCCTATCGTTAAAGCTAAAACACGCAGAGTGAAGACGCTAGGCAGATATTGAACTTGAACTGCCCTATGTATGCTTTGAAAAAATACAAGGTCATAACTGCCACCACTTCTGTATAATAGGTCTAATTTGGAAAATGTATATTTTGTGCTGTCAGCGCATTTGACATGGCAGAGAAATTTGAGTCGAAAACTGTGGCCAATCTCTTTGAACGCTCGATCACCTATAATCATAACTATAATCTTATGATTCTCCCCCTATTGCAATCATTTTCAAAAAGTAATCCTTCAATTTGAGCACATTCAAGGACATCGACCGCAGCTGAAAGCCGGTCTTCTTTTGATCCGTAAGGAGTAGTTTAGGCACAAACTTGGCAAACGCACCTACCTTCTTCATAAATATTCTCTACACAATTCTTCAGTCAGAATTGAACCATAGGTAATGCAAACTCATAAACAGTGATTAGATTACTGTCACGTGCAGCTGAATGCACATCTTGGGTGTTTGGACATTTATAAAATATTGGAATTCATAAATTTCGATATTTTCACGGCAGTGATGGAAATATTTGATGAACTCATAAACTCTTGTGTGGTTTATACAATGTTCCCTACAAACCTTCTTTGCGTAAGTCTCACCACAGTATCGTCAGGCTTTTGGCAATATTTGGTGCGAATTCTCTGCTCAACTTTCTTCGCCATAAAAATGTGCTGACGGCACAACACATACATTTTTCAAAGTTCTACTCTGCAGAAATGGTGGGAGATATGACTTTATAATTTCCGACTCATGCGTGGGAGGATTCATGTTCAATATCTCACAAGAGTGTTCTATTTGTAAGTTTTGACCTTGTGGGTAGGGCACTAATAAAGATACGTTGATCACACCTCGGATTATGATTTGATATCTACTGATATGAGAGTGCACCTATACGAATATCTGTCGTATTCCCTCACAAATAAGAACGGGTGTCGCAGTAATGTTTGCTCTAAAAGCGTATTAACATTTACTTTCAGGGAATGTCGTATTTTATCAAGAAAAATTTACATTTACTCATATAAAAAAAGTTCTATATAACTAAGTGCAAGTGCACGTGGAATCACCTCAGTATCTTCATGCTTGAACATTGTTGCCGACCTTCTTAGAGACAATTCATATAGCAAAAGGAAGACATCCCTTTAGAATTATAATGCTTTGAATTCTACCGACGATGTTTCTAGCTAGTCCGGTGAACAAATAAATACCTTGCTCTTCTGTAAGCAATCCATTCACAGATGATGTCTTCCAATACAGAAAATAATAAGAAATTCTCTCGTTCCCCTACTGACTGAATTTATCGGCAGGACTGCATGATATTAATCATTTGAACATCCAACATCTTCTTTTAGTAGAATACTGCAAGATTCTGAAAACGGGACTATTCCAAAAATCCTTTCTTGAATTGGACGGATAAGCTCTTTCTTTTTGCAGTCATCGTATCTGAGGATGAAAATATTATTCTATTTAAATATATTAATCAATAAATTCAAATCATTAGTTGCAAAGCAGACGTATTGAATACTGAAGATTCCATTTAGCCGTAACCAAGTCCATTATTCATCAAATGTGCACTTGTGTTGTATTTGCATTTCGATTGTTCTTTTGACAATAATTGTTGAGCCAGTCTGCTTTACGATATGAACAAGGACTTATTGTAAAGGCGGAGCACCCATCCTCCAGAAAATCATGCTAGGTCTTATTTTTCTATCAGGTCCTATTTTCGGGGAAATAGGGTAAAAACACATTATCGCAAGACGCAAATGAAGTATTGGATATCTTAAGAATAATGTCCATCTAGCTAATGTTATATCGACTGAAAAGAAAGGATCCATGATTGTTTACAAAAAGGTATCACAGATATGAAAACTATAAGAGACAGTTAAAAAAATCGCACTGAAAAGTTGTAAAAAAGCACATGCATTAAAGATACTCTACACTCCTACTCCAGGTTTGTGTTGTAAAGGTCCTCATGCTTTTACAGTCCTTTCATAAAACTCCTGCATCTTCTACGTATCTTCTTTATATGAATTGTGAATTATTCGATACTTTAAATAAACGGAAATTTTAAACAGGAGGATTGGCATAAAAGGTATAATGAATGGATATGCGAAAGTATAAAAACTTGCGAATTCTTCTATATGCCTTATAAACAATACGTTGTATTTGGAAAATTTTCAACTGATTGTCCTCGTTCTATCAGTAAGGAGTGAATTGTAGGAATAAAAAATAATATAATGAAGTTATTTATCACAAATAATAAATTAGACTATAGAGAACTATTTTCAATTCTTGCAACATCTGTATAAGTTTACAAAATAAAAAATAAAAAAGAAGTCACTACTATAGGAACCATAAAAATAATCAATATATTGAGTAAAAGATAAATCTCTTAACCACGGAGGCTTCTTTTTTTACAAAAATATTTATTAAATAAAATATTTGAAATACTTTTTTTTCCGTAATGAGATCGCTCTCTCATAACGAATTTTATTTCTTTTTTTCCTTCAAGTTCCTAAAAATCAATGGTTGTAGTGAATTTCAAAAGAATCTCCCTTACAAATATATAGGATAAATTCGGATCCTGTTAATTTAAGGTGGTCACAATTCTTCTTCTACTTTCTGAAAAAACTAACACACATATATAGCCACATTTTTTCAATATATCGATTTTCCATACTTGGAAGAG
>BGPR01038969.1:0-14486 GCA_013235015.1 Araneus ventricosus | reverse complement strand
CTCTTCCAAGTATGGAAAATCGATATATTGAAAAAATGTGGCTATATATGTGTGTTAGTTTTTTCAGAAAGTAGAAGAAGAATTGTGACCACCTTAAATTAACAGGATCCGAATTTATCCTATATATTTGTAAGGGAGATTCTTTTGAAATTCACTACAACCATTGATTTTTAGGAACTTGAAGGAAAAAAAGAAATAAAATTCGTTATGAGAGAGCGATCTCATTACGGAAAAAAAAGTATTTCAAATATTTTATTTAATAAATATTTTTGTAAAAAAAGAAGCCTCCGTGGTTAAGAGATTTATCTTTTACTCAATATATTGATTATTTTTATGGTTCCTATAGTAGTGACTTCTTTTTTATTTTTTATTTTGTAAACTTATACAGATGTTGCAAGAATTGAAAATAGTTCTCTATAGTCTAATTTATTATTTGTGATAAATAACTTCATTATATTATTTTTTATTCCTACAATTCACTCCTTACTGATAGAACGAGGACAATCAGTTGAAAATTTTCCAAATACAACGTATTGTTTATAAGGCATATAGAAGAATTCGCAAGTTTTTATACTTTCGCATATCCATTCATTATACCTTTTATGCCAATCCTCCTGTTTAAAATTTCCGTTTATTTAAAGTATCGAATAATTCACAATTCATATAAAGAAGATACGTAGAAGATGCAGGAGTTTTATGAAAGGACTGTAAAAGCATGAGGACCTTTACAACACAAACCTGGAGTAGGAGTGTAGAGTATCTTTAATGCATGTGCTTTTTTACAACTTTTCAGTGCGATTTTTTTAACTGTCTCTTATAGTTTTCATATCTGTGATACCTTTTTGTAAACAATCATGGATCCTTTCTTTTCAGTCGATATAACATTAGCTAGATGGACATTATTCTTAAGATATCCAATACTTCATTTGCGTCTTGCGATAATGTGTTTTTACCCTATTTCCCCGAAAATAGGACCTGATAGAAAAATAAGACCTAGCATGATTTTCTGGAGGATGGGTGCTCCGCCTTTACAATAAGTCCTTGTTCATATCGTAAAGCAGACTGGCTCAACAATTATTGTCAAAAGAACAATCGAAATGCAAATACAACACAAGTGCACATTTGATGAATAATGGACTTGGTTACGGCTAAATGGAATCTTCAGTATTCAATACGTCTGCTTTGCAACTAATGATTTGAATTTATTGATTAATATATTTAAATAGAATAATATTTTCATCCTCAGATACGATGACTGCAAAAAGAAAGAGCTTATCCGTCCAATTCAAGAAAGGATTTTTGGAATAGTCCCGTTTTCAGAATCTTGCAGTATTCTACTAAAAGAAGATGTTGGATGTTCAAATGATTAATATCATGCAGTCCTGCCGATAAATTCAGTCAGTAGGGGAACGAGAGAATTTCTTATTATTTTCTGTATTGGAAGACATCATCTGTGAATGGATTGCTTACAGAAGAGCAAGGTATTTATTTGTTCACCGGACTAGCTAGAAACATCGTCGGTAGAATTCAAAGCATTATAATTCTAAAGGGATGTCTTCCTTTTGCTATATGAATTGTCTCTAAGAAGGTCGGCAACAATGTTCAAGCATGAAGATACTGAGGTGATTCCACGTGCACTTGCACTTAGTTATATAGAACTTTTTTTATATGAGTAAATGTAAATTTTTCTTGATAAAATACGACATTCCCTGAAAGTAAATGTTAATACGCTTTTAGAGCAAACATTACTGCGACACCCGTTCTTATTTGTGAGGGAATACGACAGATATTCGTATAGGTGCACTCTCATATCAGTAGATATCAAATCATAATCCGAGGTGTGATCAACGTATCTTTATTAGTGCCCTACCCACAAGGTCAAAACTTACAAATAGAACACTCTTGTGAGATATTGAACATGAATCCTCCCACGCATGAGTCGGAAATTATAAAGTCATATCTCCCACCATTTCTGCAGAGTAGAACTTTGAAAAATGTATGTGTTGTGCCGTCAGCACATTTTTATGGCGAAGAAAGTTGAGCAGAGAATTCGCACCAAATATTGCCAAAAGCCTGACGATACTGTGGTGAGACTTACGCAAAGAAGGTTTGTAGGGAACATTGTATAAACCACACAAGAGTTTATGAGTTCATCAAATATTTCCATCACTGCCGTGAAAATATCGAAATTTATGAATTCCAATATTTTATAAATGTCCAAACACCCAAGATGTGCATTCAGCTGCACGTGACAGTAATCTAATCACTGTTTATGAGTTTGCATTACCTATGGTTCAATTCTGACTGAAGAATTGTGTAGAGAATATTTATGAAGAAGGTAGGTGCGTTTGCCAAGTTTGTGCCTAAACTACTCCTTACGGATCAAAAGAAGACCGGCTTTCAGCTGCGGTCGATGTCCTTGAATGTGCTCAAATTGAAGGATTACTTTTTGAAAATGATTGCAATAGGGGGAGAATCATAAGATTATAGTTATGATTATAGGTGATCGAGCGTTCAAAGAGATTGGCCACAGTTTTCGACTCAAATTTCTCTGCCATGTCAAATGCGCTGACAGCACAAAATATACATTTTCCAAATTAGACCTATTATACAGAAGTGGTGGCAGTTATGACCTTGTATTTTTTCAAAGCATACATAGGGCAGTTCAAGTTCAATATCTGCCTAGCGTCTTCACTCTGCGTGTTTTAGCTTTAACGATAGGGCACCAGACCCGATTTTTTTCAACCCTCGCTTGTAATATATTTGTTACGGTCAATGTGATTAATCAATTGTTATTAATACTAGCCGCGGTTCATATTAATAATAGCCGGTCATTATTAATAATAACCGGAAAACTCCTGTTATTATTAATAATAACCGCTTAAAAATCAGGTTATTATTAATAATAATAACCGATTAATCACATTGACCATAAAATACCAGTAGTTCTGTGAACAGTAAACCTCGCACCCACCACAAAAAAAATCTAAAATTTGTTCTTCCTCGCAGTCTTTAAAGGATTATCCGAAGTTGTCATTAATTCAGGAGACAACATTGTTCCCAGGATAACAGATATCATAATTTGTATCTCGAGGAGGCACTTTCTTTGTCCCAATGAATACGCTATCTTTCAAAGTTGTATTTACAATCTTAAACCAATCAATGCACAATATTAAACACCTTTATTGTACACAAAATTTACTTCCAGTATTTACAAAGCAAATACTTTAAATTAATACAATTACATAAAAAAATGTACTGGAACAGATGTTTAATAAATTTTAGACTCGAGAGCGGAGGTAGTCATCAAGTGTTTACAACATGAACCATTTGGGTATAATCGTGGAATCGTTGGCTTTAGAAAAAAGAGAAATAAACGATTAGAGAGAACTAAACAGGAAAAAGCAACTCTTAACATGAAACACTATAACCTTATTTCTCTCTCAGACACGCAATATTTTTTTACAATACAATTATTTACACAAATCTTTATTCTTATAAGTATATACAAAATTGCAATTAAATGTTTGCTTTCATTAATATCTAAAAAATTACAATTTTATGTCAACTTTTATCAGTATTAACAAAATTAAAATTAAACCTCTGATTTTAACAATATAAAATTAAAATTAAATGTCTGCTTTTATTAGTATTAACAAAATTGCAATTAAATATTTCTCCAAGACCGAAGTGGAGACCTGCCGTGGACTAGTGGTAAGGCCTCGGTTTTGGGGCCGGAGGGCTTCAGGCTCGAAACCCGCTGGTTTTGGGCGGAAGGTTGGAGAGGGAGCGCCAGCTCAGGAGTCGTCTTCGTCATCTGACCTCGGTTCAAAATTTCGAGGTCCATCCCAAAATATTCCTCGTGTTGCTTCGAAACGGGACATTAATGTAACTAAACTAAACAATACCAAATGTTTTAATGGAGCCAAACTCGCTATTGAGTCACAAACACATTGATATTATTAAAACGGTCACCATCTTGAAATGGCATAAAAAAATTCTGACATATATGTCGTTTTTTATGACTTCATGTAACCTCCGTGCCGAATTCGAAGAGAATTTAAGAAAGCATTTGGTGGTGGCTGAGTATCAAACAAATTTACAGACAGTCGAAATGCTGAACGGAGTTGAAACAGAGATCACTTCGATGGGTCAACTATCATAGCATTAACAGTAGTAAGAGCACCTGGAGATAGAAGAAGTATCTTCATGAAATAATGAGATTAGTTACATAAGCATAACAATATAAAAATTGAGATAAATTCCTAGCAAGAACAAATACTCTTTTGTAGAATCCTTGATAAAACTTTTATGAAAAGAGAAAAATATAAGGATTGGTTGGAACGAGAAAGGAAAATCAGCTATCAGCATGAACAACTATGATTCTCTCTCTCTCTCCTCCTCCTCTCCTCCCTCCCTCTCTCTCTCTCCCTCTCTCTCTCATCAAATTGAAATTACACCTTTGCTTTTATCGGTATTGACAAAAACTTTTACCAAGATGATTCAAATGTTTTTATGATGCCAAACTCGCCAATGACACTCCATAACGCTAAAAACAGTTAATCGACCACCCTCTTAAAACGAATTTAAAAATTAAAAAATTCTTACATACACTGTTTTCTGTTGCATCGAAAAAAAATTCTGCCAAATTCGAAGAAAATAACTAATAACGCGAACTCGAATAACGCGTTTGACCGTGATTGCGTAACAAACAAATTTACATACAGACAAAATGCTGAACTTTTCAGTTAAAACGGAGACCTCGCTTTGCTCGGTCAGTTAATAAGAATTACTCAAGCTAATCACGAGGACATACTGTAAAACTGAATGATCGGATCACCGCAAATAGGGATGTGGGGTACTGTGAATCACTTAAAATTGACCCTAATACAATCATCTCATGCTGGAAACCCCACAAAGAATTACTTCTCACCGGCAATGGAACAGTTAATCAAGCAATGCCACTGTTCTCGCACAGTGAGGGAAACCTAGAACCTGCTTTCTTATTCTGTAAATTCTCATACTCGATGGCAGATGGCCTCCCCGGCGGAACATTGTACAGTAAGATTGGTATTTTTCAAAAGGCCGTGGAAATTTTCTTGAAAATTAATCAATGCAATTAATTTCTAAACTCACTTCATTGGAACAAGTTGCCATAGCAACATTTCTGTAATTTTAAAGTAGAATGAAATCATTAACGGCTACTAGAAAAGTTTATGTCCGAAATTTTCTTTTCTGACTTCACTTCATGAAGCTGAAAATAAACAACAGAAACGCAAGCAGCATGTTAACTCGGAGCATCAACATCATCAAATCCTTGCAGGTGATTTTGAAAGTGGACTGCTGTATTGATTATTTCCAATAGTTAAAAGATTTTCGTTTGACTCAAAGAATTACTCTATTGTTTCAGATCCTGCAACTAGATTAATTAAAAAAATTCATTGCATAATTAGTGATCTCCAATTATTTTTTTATATTCTTGTTGTGGATAACTTTTATATTCATGCGCACACCTGAAAGAGTGAGAAAAATAACAGTTTAAATTTAATCTGAGAGCATTCGTTCTGTGGACATTTCCACAATCGATGTTTCATGAGAAACCTTGATTGGATGTCGAATGTTTTCTTTTTTCTCTTGATTCACGGAAAGAGACCTTCATAATGCAATAATTTTGTTTTTATTTGATGCAAAAGTGACGTTACGGTTGTGTGGTAGGTTTGTGCATTTGAGGCTTCATG
The DNA here is from genome assembly GCA_013235015.1 of Araneus ventricosus. Lineage (NCBI taxonomy): Eukaryota > Metazoa > Arthropoda > Arachnida > Araneae > Araneidae > Araneus > Araneus ventricosus. The sequence goes on along the minus strand of BGPR01038969.1, from coordinate 8,748 downwards.
GGATTAATCTGTTTCTAGGTTAATTCATGATTTTAATTAGAATAGATGATAATAAATTTCTGATTTTAAGCACTATTAAATGGGGGAAAAAATTCATTTATTTTTTTAATTCTTCAGAATTACTTACTTACACAAACAGTTCATTGGCATCAAGAGAACAAATCAGTTTCAATTCAGTCAGTTACTCAGTTAGTTAATTACCAGTTACTCAGCAGTCAGTTACAATGAAGCCAATCCTGAAATAAATTCATCACTAGTTCCTTTGTATTCAACTAAAAGTACATCAAAGAGCATCCTTTTTATTTTAGAACTACTTTTAGGATTATGGTAGAAACCTACAACTGTTGACATGAAGAATTGAAATTCGTTATGCAATAACACAGGCCTGCACGCAAAAAATTGTTTAGAAACCAATAGCTGATTCTGATAGATTTTTGGATGCTGATTTTCCGGAAAAATAATCAAAAGATTTTATCACGTACCATTGTTTTCACAAATTGAAAATTTTGATTTTCGTAGACGCAAATCCACTGTATTATAATCTACTAAGAATAGAATGAGCATTTAGTGTCATAAAGTGTCATTACTTGCGAAAACTGGACAATTTTAGGGCAGTCTGTGGTGCGAATAAAAAAAAATTTAAAGTAATAATATGTCCAAAAAAATTTGTTTGAACAGATTTTACTTCAAAATGGCTATTATTCATCGAGAGCCTACGTTAAAAATCACCATGATTCACCAGTGGTTATCATCACATCTGGTGTGACCTGAAATGAGTCATTTGATGACTCACTCCCTTTTGTTCTTCCCCAGGACCGGATTATGAAATAGGTAAAGTAGGCAGTTGCCTATGACCCCGCAATTTTGGGGGACCCCGAGTTTTTTAAAGGTATTTTTAGGGTAAGGTTATTTTGTGCTTTCATTTCATTTACAAGGGCCATGTACTCGAACATATTCAATATAAAATCAAGTATCATTTAAATTTCACAGCATTTTTCTTTGGTATTTTTTTCATGTTTTCAAATTTTCTCGTATATCAGGGTAGTCCAATTTTTTTTGTAATTGGTTGACTGACTTGCAGGTCAACAGCCTTGGCAAACTTTGTATTTGAGAATTGAGAATATGTTAAAAAGTTCTGTAATTTTGTTTACCATTTTGTTTAAAAGTATTTTGAATTTTGAATTTTTTTATACGCAAGATACTGAAATCAACTCCCTTGAAGGGAAGCTGCACTTCAAAGTCTTTTTTTTTTAATTTTAGTTTATCATTATATTCGTTACTTAAAAATTTCTTATATAGGTATTATATTAAAATCAATTAAAAATATCTGGTTTTGGATGGGAGAAAAGGGGCCCCCGAGATTTGCATGACTAAGGGCCCCTTCAGAGCTTAATCCGGTCCTGCATCGCTCCTATTCCACACTTCTTGCTCTCTGATAAGTTATTATATGATCTTCTTGTGAAAAGGTTGTGTGCTGTGCAGTGCAATTTTTCTCAAGGTGTTATATCTGTAGAGGTAATTTTTTCCCCGCAGCAGATGAGTTTACACATTTTTATAGTTTTCATAATAAAGTTTTAAGTTATAAAATGTACTAAATAGCAGCAAGGGCTTTTCTTAATTCACCTGACTTTTGTTACATTTGTGGGGAATTTGTAGTGAAGAAACATCAAAGAAATATGACAGATTTTGTGAAGAAAGTATATTATGCATGTTTCGTTTCAAAACGTGGTGACCAGAATAAGTGATGGGGCCCATATAAAGTGTGTTAACCGTGTATAGAAGAATTGCGAAAGTAGTAAAAGGGTCCAAAAACTCTTTCCGTTTTGGAGTGCCTATGATCTGAAGGGAACCTGGAAATCATAGTAATGACTTACCACTTCTGTTCATGTAACGTGCAGGGGTACAAGTTAATTAATAAGAGAACAATTTTTACCCGTACCTCCTGTCGTCAATGAAGCCCTGTTCCTCATAGCTCAGAAATACCTGTACCTAAAACTACTGAGAAATTATAAGGCATTCCTGAAGACTCTGAAGACGAAGGTCAGGCTTATGACGAGACTTCTACGGTGTTTCAATTCGCAGCGAGCACCAACCTTTTTTCCATCTGTAATTGAATGATTTAGTCAGATTTGCCTTTCTAACGATTCTGCAGAACTCTTAGGCTCTAGGCTAAAGGAAAATAATTTTTTGGCTCATGGTTTAGAAAGAGAGAATCAGTTTTCACTCAATACTTTTCTCCAGATAGTGGCTTGATTTACTGTAGCAATGGCCCTGGATTGATGAAGATGCATGAATATTATACAGTATAACGTAAAATAGTGGAGGCTCTTTATTGACTCGTAAAAAACAGAGCCTGAAAGCAGTGCTTCTGCATAATGGCAGCAAGTATGCTTCAGTGCCATTAGGACATTCTGTACCAGAAAGAATGTTAAGAAAATTTAGACTTGATTCTCACGAAAATGAAATATAAAGATAGTAGATGGACTATATGCGGTGATCTAAAAGGGCTTTCCATGCTTCTTGGACATCAAGCAGGATGCACCAAGTACCCTTGCTTCTTGTGTGAATGGTACAGTCGGGATAAGAAAAGTCGCTAGATCAAAAAGGTGTGGCCGTGTAGGAAAGCATTATAACCTGGAAACAAAAATGTAGTAAATGAAAGTTTGGTTTATCCCAGTAAAGTCCTCTTGCCTCTACTTCACATCAAGCCTGCCTTGATAAGTCAATTTGCAAGGCCCTATCAAAAGAAAAAGAGGGCTATAAATACAACAAGTTTTCGGGACTGTCGTAAGTAAAAATAAAGGAAGGTGTTTTCGTAGGTCGAGATATTCGGAAACTTTGTAAAGAGGAAATGTTTAAAGGTGAAATGAAAATGAGTGAAAAAGAGGCCTGTAGAGCTTTTAAGGAAGTGGCAAAAACTTCCTCGGAAATTGTAAGGACCCCAACTTTAAATATATCGAGGAAAACATGTTGACGAAATTCAAAGACTGACTTTGTTCGATGATTTTGAATCCAGTTCTAGATTGTACAACACAAATTCTGAATCCTTTCATTTAAAAATTGAATGGACTACGGAATAATGTGTCAGAATTTTATCATATAAGTGAACTATCAGAAAATTTAGTAAATAATTTCTAGGGAAACTATCCTATCGTACATTTGAAAGTTATCACAGACTATCGATAGACGTGCCGTAAAAGTAATATGTATCTTTCTTCCCAAGATTATTTTAAAAGTGGAAAAAATGGAATCCAGTGCATCAGAGGAGAAAAGTTTTGTAATAATAGTTTACGTTTAAGAAATTTTTCCTTGATAAAGCAGCATTTTTAAAGAAGCATTGCTCTGAGAAACGTTGGTTAGAACAATAGCAAATCGGGAATCAGTGTTAGAGAAAAACATATTAATGAAAGAAAAAATATAATTATTTGAATGAATTTTCAGTGCTACGAGGAAACAGTCCGGCGGAATAAAGCTATGAAAAATAGAATATCCAGGATTAAAGCAAGAAACCTTGTGAAGTTTCTCCTGCACAACGAATACCTTCTGTCACCAGATGCAGATGCAGAACAAATTCTCAAAAAAAAACACCTCCACCCAAGTTCAACTAATCTCCAATAATTTGTGCCTATTCCCTTCCACTAATACAGTACACAAATCAAACCAATCAATTTATGTTTTAAATACTCTCTTCTCCCATGTTGTACAAAAAGTCTCCAAGCATTTTATACTAATAGATACAATTGATAAAATTTAACAAAAAATATATTCAAAATTAAATATTAATTAAAATTAAAATTAATTAAAACTCTTTTGTATTATATAGAATGGCGCATATGCAGCAACTTCTGATAAAATACAAAAACAAATAATAGAAAAACCAAAAATTAAATTTAAAAAAATGTATAGGAGAAACAGAAGAAGTTGTAGTATCTGGCAAGGTTTAGAATCAGCGACCCATCTTTTATGTAAGTTGCGATTAAAATGATATAAATTTGGACTGTTGTTCATAAATAATACGTACGCATCTAAATGTTTCTGTTTGTGGATATGATTTCGTTTTCGGATAAACTAATTCCGGTTTCGGATTAATTCGTTTTGAGAATTCGTCGCAGTGTCTGTCTACTCTCCTGGATTTAAAGGATTACTTGCACAATGCCTGAGGTAGGTGCAGTTCAAATACCTGTCTACAATAGAATAACTCTACAAAGTAAGCAATAATGAAAATGATCACAATACACCTTTTTGCGCGCCCAACGCAGCAGCACCCAGTGATTGCATCAGCAAAATTTTCCTAAAATTAACCAACAAATCACTATAGTATTAAACAACAAAAAAATTCTCTAATAATTAAAATGATTAAAAACACATAAAAGAAAAATATAAAGTAAAAAATACCATCAGAATGGAATAAATGGAAGAGAACTAGAATGGCGAACTTCTTCAGATTGCCACTTTTTGTTTTCTATTATCATTTTATACTAACGTATACATAATTTACTATAATTCATCCATACATTTCCATCTTAATCATCTGCAATGTTTCTATGTCATTTTATTCTTAGTGAGTTTTGATTTCATATTTTTTGTTAGCATTTAGTTCATATTTTAAAATCAAGAAACTTTGTGTTCAGTGTGGGTAAGGGGTTGTCTCCTTTACATTTTTTATTTATTTATTTATTTTTGATTTTCAATAAATCTTTTCATGTATGCCCATTCATCTGACAGGGAACCTTCACGGTTCCGAGTGCGGGGCCATACTGCGGCAAAAAGAAAAAGAAAGAGCTACGATGAATATTTGGACCCCAAATGTTACATTGGCATCCCATTTTCAAGCAACATAGCATCTCTTGGGCATAACAGTCAGCAATCTTGAACGAAATGTTTTACTGAAAGGGCTAAAATATATGAAAGCTCCTGATTTGGTCCCCAAAATTGTTATATTAAATATTTAAACTTATAGCTTAATTTAACTTATAGTTAATTAGATATTTAAACTTATACTCAAAACATAATAACGTCGTGTATCTTTACAATCCTTATAATATATTTAAAAGAACTTAATTTCAATGAAACGAATGATCCAAGAATTATATAAATAAATCCAAAACATTTTAGGCACCTGCATGATAAGAAGTCAAGCAATTTCTTTTTATTTAAATAAAAAGTTAAAATGCCTTACTTTTAAGCCCATCTACTTTTAGATCTGTTTTCAAATACACTAAAAATTTTAAAGATTGGATTCTAACTTTCTCAGAATCTTCTTGCATCAAAAGATTTAAAGCGATCCCGGCGTCCTATATTTGCACAGCATGCAGGAGCAAAAATCCTGTGCTACTTTACTGAATAATTTGTTATACGTTTTATTTCGGCAGTAATTTTAAATGTACATGTTTTATAAGTGTCTAGACATTCCAAATACATAGTAATAAATCTCGAATGAAACTTCTTTGAAAGTCGACTCAAATTTGCAAACAATGAAAGCTATCAATTCGTTCAAATTTTTATCTTTAAAACAAGACTGTTTAAAGATATTTACCTTTAAAACACAAGAACTGTTTCTTAGCTTTAAAATATAAAAGACATTGTATTTTTATGCCTAAAATTCATAGGTTTCAACTAATGACTATGAATAAATTTAATTTGAGAGACTATATCTATGGCTTCATAATCATTATTAAAAGGCTGAAATATTATTAAGAAAAAATTGTGTTTGAAGAAAATAATTTTGAAAATAAAAATTCGATTTCAATTTCTTCCGCATTTCCTACGCTATGCAAAAAGTAATGAGCAATTTTATAAGATTTCCAATAATTCTGCCTTTCGGAAATCTCAAAAATCTGGAATTAAGTTTTGCAATTATATCATTCAAATGTATAATTTTTGGAAATTATTTTACCTAGAACCAAATTTGATTATAAGAAATTGGTTCAAGTAGCGTAAAATATGTAACGTAGATTGAAATTGTTTTATTTTCTTATTTTCTCAAAATCTGGTATGAAAAACTGTTAAGAAATAAATGGTAATTGATATGGATTGTAATTAATTTTCAATGACAATTAAATGGTATTCCATAGCATTAACAAAAATAGCAGTGCTTAAGGTGATCGTTTCTGTGCTTAGTGTTTAATACGTTTTTTAACAAGATAGCTCCGACTCTAAGAATATTAATTGTGAATGAAAAAACTTCAATAAATATACGCCTGTACCTTTTCATTATTTTCTTTTGAGAGCATATTCAAAACCATAATCAAGATAATAAGTACAAGAAAAATTAATAAAAATGGATGTAGGTTATGTAAATTGGCTACACCGGATTAATTATAAATCTCCAGCATGCTAATAAATGTAAAACATTTTTTTTTCTTATTTAACAGACAAAAAACAAGACTGAGATAAAATATTAAATTCTAGATAATATAAAATTGAAAGGAATAGAAAAAAATCATTAAGTTCTGCGACGAAAAAAGAAATACATTTAGACTCATATTCGAATTTTAATTAAGAACTGAATTAATGAAGATATGAAGTGTTCGCCTAACTGAATTTTGTTTTCTCTTTAAAAGAAATAAGACGAAGATATTTAAACCCTTCTGTAAAAAACAAAGTAAGATTTCACAAAATAGGAATATTTAATTTATTTGCTGTTTTTTCCCTACAGATTCATTGTTTCTTTTTCTAACATAATTTGTACGTAATACTTTTAATAAAAGTTTGTTTTGTTTGAATAATATTATGAAAAATGTGTTTATTGATTTTAGAAAATAAGTCTTTTCAATAAATGCAATTTATATTTTTTAAGAAAATTAAAAACCGAAGCGGAAAAAAATTCTCTAGATTTATCGAATTATTTGTTATTTATAGAAATTTATTGATGATCAAACTACAGGATCTTCGAATACTATTTGAATAATATTTTTGTTCTGTCTTTAAATTCTTATACTTTGTTAAAAAACTGTTCACAGGGATGTACGCATTAACATAATTTATCAGCTGTCCAAATCTATATCTGATTATGTTAATGGAGTAAAGCAGAACCTCTTTTTCATATCATTATGGCTGAAAATAAGATTTTTTCCAATACTCATTAAACACATGATTTCATATTTGAAGATGGCAATCTAAAATATCATATCTTTGATTCATGACAACATCTTGTCAGAAAAAGAAATTGACAAGAAGTATAGATTTTTTTACAACACTGCATCTATATTGACATTCTGTCCTGTGCAACTTAGCGACATTCAACAGGGTTCATGTAACCACAATTTCATTACTACAATGCAAGTTAAAATTTTAACAAATGACAAACAAAACTTTTCATCCAGACTTAACAAATGATAAAAAGCGGAAAGTAACCCTATGGAACCAAACTGTTTTTAGAAACCATTTAGGAAATTCTGAAGAAAATACTGTAACAAGTACTCAGTAATAGTTTATATTATGCTTTTTAAAAATGTCTATCGCTTTATCATATTTCATTACACAGTCGTGGCCGATGAAAAGACAACGTCCTAGATTCTGACATATTTTCACAAGAGGCTGAGGCAATCATTTAAAGGTTGACACAATGACGTTGCAATTATGCGCTCATGTTACAAACCAAAACAAAATTACATTCTTTTCAACAGCACCTTATTAGCACAAGATGTCCTACAATATTCATACGATATTGTGCGGCATTCGTAATACCGTAGCAACTTCGTGGAGATATCGTAAAGTATCTTGTGCTAATAGGACATTACTTGTCAATTTATATTTATCTGCCATATTTATAAACAATGTAAGTGGTGTGTTTTCATTGGCCATTACATATTCTATAACATTAACTTAATGAATTTTATAATATACTAAAATATATATATATTAAATACATTCTTAAGACTATTACATATTTTATTATGTATCAACATCATTCATTGGCCATTGTAGTAAGTCCACTGAAAAAGCTTAGAGAGGCATCAGGTAATATATTAAACATCTGGATAAGTATTTATTGAAAGTTGATAATTTATAGAATTGCTACATTAAAATTGTTATGTTTAGTTCGTAATTGACAAAACACTGAGCATTATTTAAGTACTATGGACATATCAGTGTGTGGATATTATAAAATGAAGAAAAACTAAGGATATTTATGTATTCAGAAACGATATTCTTACGGTAACGCAAAAGTACCACTCTTGAATCAAGAAGTTGCAAATAAATAACCTTGTTTTCAAACTCGTTTTAACACGTCATAAAAGAAAAAAATTGGTAAAACTCCACTTTTTTCCTTGTTACTTTTATATTATGATCAATATTTTACAAATATTCACCGAACGACTCGGCAGTATTTATTAAAATTATTTAATTTACGTTTTTCAGCATTATTGGTTCATTAAATGCAAACAGTTTTGATTATTTGGATAACTTATGGGCCGTTAAAATTGGAAGTTATTCGAGTAGGCTAGACTCCATTTCATATCATTATCTTAAATATATAAACCTTTTGTTTCAAATTGCAAAAAAATCTAGAAGTCAGTTTTCTAAGGTATAATATCATTGTTTACAATTTAGCCACATTCATAAGACCATACATATCACATTCATAACAATTTAATCACATTCATAACAATTTAACCACATTCATAACAATTTAATCACATTTATAAGACCGCATATACCATATTCATAAAAATTTAACCACAGTCATGAGACCATTTATACCACATTCATAACAATTCATAAGACCATATATACCACATTCAT
>BGPR01038968.1:0-14487 GCA_013235015.1 Araneus ventricosus | reverse complement strand
AATTATTCTCGAAATTTCTGAGGCGAATAAAAGAAAATGGCTTTTTCTCAGAAAAAAAATAGTACTTGGGATCTTGAATGTCAAAGTCATTTAATTTTGGATAGCATATTTAGCCAGGAGATGACGGAGCCACGTGATATGACGACTAAATTTAAAAACGGGCGTTTGTTTCTTTGAATTTTCAGAAAAATCTAATGAAGTGTGTTAGAGCAAACCAAGATTTCACCAAAATCTCTGCTAAATTTAATTAATGTTTCACCTTTTAAAAAATTGTTCAAATTGTTAAGCAGACATACTTGCCAGCCCCTGACTCAACACAAAGTGGTTTAAATCAAGATAGAACACTGCTTTCACAAAATTGAAAATAGGCGTTTATTCCGTTAATTTACATCGAAACGTAAATTTGAATGGAAAATACGAGGTTCAGAATTCTTAAAGCAAAAATATAGATACAGCGATGCGTGCTTTACCAGTGCTGTCAATTGTGTGAATCCAACAAGGTGTGTTAAAAATACACCTTTTGGGGTTTTAACACGAAGAATATTTACATAGATAGGTAAACTGATCTGAGAAAACTGTCAACAGATAGGAAAAAATAATTCAGGAAATCTGCAGCGAAATAAAATTGGTTATTCTTAAATGTGTCGTTGTGTCAATACTCTCTAATTTTTATTATTAATAATTAGTGATTAGAGAGGATTATTAATTTTATTTTTAGCAAAATATTTAAATCATTTTTGTTAAAAAAATGAATATTGAAAAAAAAAAACAATTTAGAAATATGTTTAAAATTATTCATTTCGTCCGCATTAATTAATTACTCTCAATCAGATTAATTAATTACAATTTTTCATTCCTTATCCACTTGTGTCCAGGTTATGTTGCCATTTAGGAACATGCAAATGCAATATAAGTGCAAGTGATGGCATCTATTGATTATTAAAAGCAGAATGCAGTTAAACTTCAATTAACCGCCACCGTCTGCACCAGGGCTGTGACGTATAACCGAATAGACGGATAACAGAGATCTCTTAATACATACATGTTGTATTTAATTTCACGAAACGATCAATATAGACTTCAATTTGCTAGTTGTAATGTCCATTACATTACACCACCTGCATCCCCGTGTTTAGAGCCATTTGACTCTTTTCCGGTTTGGATGGATGGAGATGAATATTTTTTTTTAAAAAAGGACAAAAACAAATAATAATGAAAAAAGAAACATACACTGGACAGAACAACATAGAAAACAAAACAAAATGGGGAAAAATCCGTAGGGGCCCCGCCCCCCAAGAGTCATAAGTAGCCGGAAGTGTGTGTCAGTCTGGGTGGATGCGCGCTCAATGATTATCCTCTACGATGAGATTGTTCTCATCACATATGAAGCGCATTAGGAGTCGAAGTCGGGTTCTTGATAAGTTGTTCGTGAGAATGTTTTTCAACCACTGTAATTTAAGTGACACTGTAGGAGTTTGGAAATGCCAGGAGAGGATAAACCGACATTTTGTGGCATAGTGCATTGGATCTCCGTTTTCTCCGTAAGAGCAGTTGCCATGTGTTCGAAGATAGAAGCGATGGAGGTATGAAGGGAAGTTCCCGTGTCCTGTGACGAACTGTATTCTAAATATCTAACAAACTCAATAACAACTAGAAAAATGCATGTTTTACCTGCAAATATGACTTCATAATATTATGGTGAGATTTTTCAAACTTCGGACTGAAACTAAAACTACATATTCAACAAATTTATTTTCAAAATATAGAATAAGTTAGGGGTAAGTAGGATAGAGAGTAGTCGGAATCACATAGCATTGCAGGGTCGAAAACGACTTCTTCGAGCGGTAGATGGCGTTGTATGGGATCTGGAATGAATATCGTTCTCGTAGGAAACCGACATTTGGGATTCGGTGGCTGAGGTTGTAGGATGTGCGAGTTTCAGCCTCGGCGTCCGGCGACATCTAAATGTAACCTTTCCAGAGCTTTGGATAAGTCGTGGTGGTCCAGTTCGTTGGGTTGCCTATCATGTCTCGACTTCTACTTCTGGGGTGGTGACTCGTCCATTAGGGCTGCAGAGTTGCAGTCCCCCTGAAATTATTTTAAAAGCTTGTATTTTCGTTTTTATCCTAATTGGCTTTCTTTTCCAGTTTGAGAGTTCAATGATCAATGAAAATGAACAAAAAAGTATTAAAAAACGTAAAAGGAAGACAGAAAATCGATCGAGAATTAAGAGAGAGAGAGACCAAAGCTGTATAGAGTTTTGCCTCTCCTAAGGATCAAAATTCGCGCACTGAGCAACGCGGATAGTTCAGAAGGAACAAAAAGCAACCCTTTCTCCGTTTGAAATAATATGCCCTTGAGCTCCATTTCCCACAGGTCTCGTTTGGCGCGACTTCCGCCTTTGCCTTCCTCATTTGGCTATTTTTCGCTTTCTCTCAGTAGTACAGGCATTAAGTGTTTTTTTAATCAAATGCTGGAGGAGTTGTAATTTTATCGCCCCTTTATGTTTTTTGGGGTGTTGATTACGAATCTGAGGTTTGCCACCAAAACTTTTTGTTGGAATTTTAGTTATGACCCAAAAACATGAAAATTTTTTTCTTATAACTCAGAAACTATCAATCTTTAGTACATCGTTATTATATACCAAAATATATACCAAATATATACCAAATTATATACTAAAATAATCAGCACAAAATTTCCTACTACTTAGGTTTATACAACTTGTGCAGCACTGATTGATTCTGGGCTGGCGAGCTGCTGCTAAGTTGATTCGTTGGAAGACATTGTCTCCTATATATCTGCAGGTGCTGGGCAGGGCCAGATTAAGCCCTGTAGGGGCCCTTTGGTAAAGCAAGTTATGGGCCCCCCCCCTTTCCACTCCAAACTACCAAAGTCAGATATTTTTTATTGATTTTAATTTAATATCTAAATAAGCAGTTTTTACATAAATATAATTACGACAAACAATACATTTAATTGCTGGTCAGCTTCAAGAAAGGTGGTTTCTTTATTTCACGTATAAAAAAATTACATTTTTTTAAAAGATTATATTTAAAAATCATTTTCTTCCAACAAAATGGTGAAAAAAGCAACAAAACTTGTTTTAGTACATTCCAAATGCTCATATACTAAGTTTTCCAGGGCTGTTGATTCATGAGTCAATTAGTCAACAATAAAAAAAAAAAGATTGACCACACATACCTGCAAGAGAAAACGAAAACATGAAAAAATTACTGAGAACAGTGTTTTGAAATTTAAAGGTACTTAATTTTAATTTAACTACTTTCGAGTGCATGGCTCTTAAAAATCGAATGAAAGAACAAAATTAAATAACCCTGAAAATAATAAATGAACTAAACCTCCAAAAATTTGAAGGCCTGGGACCCCTAGGCAGTTTCCTATTTGATAATCCAGCCAGTCTGTCGAGGAGGTCCGATATTTGCCCGGAACACGTACATGTAACAGACAGGACACGTACACAGCAGCACAAACATGTAACAGACAGGACACGTACATAGCAACACGAACGTGTAACAAACAGGATTTTAATCAAGATATTAGCAGCATGCACATGCTACATAAAGTTTTCGAAAGTCTGTTATCACTTATAGTAAAGTAAGTTATAAAAAGTTTGTTAAATCACTTAGAGTACTGGCGAATCTCGGACGTCTCTACGAGATTTCATGCCGCGCCTATGTCACGTCTGCGTCAGAGCTTCTCGTCAAGCTTTCGAACATTTTATGTAGCATGTGCATGTTGCTAATATTCCGATGCAGGTGTGACATAGACGCGGCATGAAATCTCGTAGAGGTCCGAGATTCGCCAGTACTACACGAAATTTCATGCCGCGCCTATGTCACACCTGCGTCAGAGCATCTCGTCAAACTTTCGAACACTTTATGTAGCATGTGCAGTGCATGTTGCTAATATCTTGATTGAAATCCTGTCTGTTACATGTTCGTGTTGCTGTTTCCATTCCAGTCTTCTCCTCACTTCTTTGTGACGTAACTCGAGAGGTATACATACGGGAGCTTGTGGAATGTTATGGGATTCCCTCTCACTTCTATGATACCTACCTCTCTATAACGTTCGCAGGCGTGGTACTGACGCTGTGGTACATCTTGTATATGGCTTTATTTTAAGACAGTATTATAAATTCAGTTGAAAAATCATTACTACGGTTTTCTCAATAATAATAAAGAAGAGTTTTGTCTTATTCATATACTTTTAGCGTTACAATCATTTTTCATTACACTGTTTTTCTTAACTTGGCTTGTGTCGGGTTTGTAACGATGGAATTCTGAAAATTTTTCGCACACTTCCTAATAGGCTAGAGTTTTGATATGTTGCACACTGATGAGTTCTCGGTGATAATGCACTGTTTTAATATTTTCAGAACTTAATTATCAGTTAATCTAATAATGCAATTTTGAGTCCATAGAAGTGACGCCATCTGGTTGTACTTTTTAAAAAATGATTCCAGTATTCCATTATCTTTATAGTAATGAATTTATAAATCAAAGAATAAAATGGAGGAAACAATTTTTTTAAAAAATTCTACTGATCGTTTCAAAATAAGAAGACTAACACTTTTTGAGATTTTACTCCGGTGACAGGCAATAAGTAAGATGAGCGCATATCCGGAGTTCTTTGTTAGGTCACGCTAATAAAATATAAACATCTTCCCCCTGCATTTTTCACTTCACCCCTATTTTGGTGAAATCAACTCCACCTGACGCATGCGCACAGTGGCGGAGATTGGGTAAAAAAAGTGAGGGGTCAAAAAATTAACTGATATTTTAAAGTGCGAGGAAGCATAGGGGGTAAACAACAAAATTTAAAAAATTTTGTTATAAAATTAGCTAGTTTTCCCAAATGCTATAGTTTTTTTTTATCAGTCCTAGTTTTAAACCGATAAAAAGAAATAAATTTTCTTAGAAAAGTAGGGGGCGACTTCCCCCCCCTTTCGCCCCCTTACTTGCAGCCACTGCATGCTCAAAAAGGTGGAGGAATTTGGAATCCGAGAGTCATCAGAACCTTTTAGCACGCAAATAATAGCAATAAAAGTCTCTCTTAAAATGTCTTGATTAAATTTATCGGCACTTTAGATCCAATTTCCTAGAGACAATATTAATTATAGTACACATTTGAAAATCGTTTTCAGTTCGGGAATTCATATATAAAGTAAATTCTACATTCACTGGAGCGAAATGAGTTTTAAATGTAAAGTTAACTTCAAAAGAAATATATTGAAATTCCGAGAATGGTTATTTAAAATCCACTTTTTTCTTAAATTGGACATTTTTTCTGATATATTTTAATCAAATTTCTTAAAACTGAATCTTTTGAAATGTTCTTAAAATTTCTAAAGAAAAGAATATTCCTTAAATACAGAAAAAATTACAAACGAAAAGCTCTCGTTTTTATTTCTATTAACGATTTTATTAATATATTAAAACAAAAATGCTCGAAAGAAACATCCTTAAACCAAAACAATTATAATGACAAATAATTAAAAGAAAGCTACAACAGTTCAAACTTCACGAAACAAAAATATCATGTAATTAAGTTTCGAAAGACAAAAAAGTAAAATCCAAGAAGACATAAAAAGAATGAATATTTTTCACAACAAAAAATTTAAGCGTCAAACGATAGTGAATCACATTTTTTCCAGGTAAGAAAATAGAATATCAAATATTTATTCGAAGAGCATTTTAATATGATAAAAAAATATAAACTATCTGTGAAAATTTCTCTCACAAAAATACAAAATTACAAAATTCAAATTAATGCTTAATACTTGGAAAGAAATGTTTTCACAATTAAACTATATGAGGATTCCGCAAACACCTACTAATATTAACAAAAGTGAGAACGAAAGAAAAATCATAAGTATTTATTGGAATATATTTTTTAAATAAATATTCGATGCTTTTTAATAATTTCGTTTTTTTATATTTTTTTCGTAAATTCTTCATTCACTTCTCCGTGATGTTTTGCAAAATAAATAAATAATTAATAATTACTTTCCTACTTACTAATATTAAAATTGTAGAAAAGAAATATGAATATTTTTATTGAGAACAGAGGTCATAATTTAACTGCTAATTTTGCTACATAAATGAAATAAACCTACATTTGAAGCTAAACGAGGGAAATTGTTAACTAGCTGCATTTTGGTCGATCCATCCTTATTGTTTCACTCTAGAGTTGTCAAAGGGAAGTTATATTGAAATTGAAGATTTTAAATTCTCTTCACTGTTTCCTAAGCAACAGAAAGTAATTCATGTGACGATAAAAAAAATCTGTGGGATTGTTCTCCCTTGACTTTCCAGAATACCTACATAATATGACACGCTTTGTGTTTAGCTTCGACTTAAAATGAAGATAATAGAGTATGCTTTCTGGACCTATTTAGGAGTGGCGTCAGAGTCCGCCCGACAGGGGGTGCGATCTGTTGTACAAGGGGAGGGACGTAATGACGACCCTTTCAAATTTTCGCCAGGTCTTTATTTATCTACTAGTTGAATAGCCCATTCCGTGAAAAGGATCACGGGCGTAGCCATGGTAACCAAAAGGTTTTTCCGTCCTGCCGAAGCATACGGTAGATTTGGTGGCCAATCGAGCGATAACTGCTCCGACTCGGGAACCGAGGGGACAAGCGAACCTACCTCCTGTGTAGGAAGTGTTTGTTCCTGAGGAAGTGAAAAAAATTTAAGACTTCAGGATGCAAAGAAGATACAATTTTTATTAATCTTTGGTAATTCAAAATTAATATAACGAAAAACGGTTTGAAAACAAAACTGCCGAAACTTTTAATTTTCATTCTGAACTGTGACCTGGAGAAGGAGGCTCATCCATTTTTTCATCAAAATTGGATGTACACAGTGTAAACAATGAATTTTCTTTCATTGGGCGGAATGACGTCAACTTTCTAGAATAATTCATAAGTTCAATTGCAACAGAATTTTTCTCTCGCCGGATTCACTGGCGTCAATCCGCACATCTTGAAGATCCCGACACTAGCCCGGATGTGAGCTGGAAATCCGACGTACGGTAATCCTAACTAGACGTATTTTTAAAAAGAACTGTGAGAAGGCGAATTTAGAACCTGGAACTCGTCCGATTGGATATCGAAAAATCGAACACACTTGGGTGATGCCAAATATAGAAAGTAAATCCGAATAGGACGTGAGCTGGAAATCTGGACATATGGTAACCCTAGTTATACATTGTTTGACGTACAAGAAACTAGTATTAGAAACTATTTAAATTTAGTAAATTTTTTTACCATTTTGTGTAAAATTAATTTCTAATTAAAAATTTTTTATGTGCGAGATATTAAAATCAGCTTTAATGAAGGCGATCCGCAATCAAATGTTTTGTCATTTCAGTTCGTCATAATAACAGTGATTTAAAAATCGCTCATATAAGAACTAAATTAAAAATCAACAAAGATATATAGTTCTAGAAGTTGGAGAGAGGTAAGAGGGGCCCCGAAACTTGGCCCTATAGGCCCCTACCCTACATTGCTCAGCCTCCCGTGTACCATGAGGCCATGTCTCAACGCCATACTGCATTATAAGCAATTGTACTCAGCTTTAGAAAAATGGGACAGATGATTCAAAAATTTGTTTCTTTGCATCTTTCGTAACCTGTAAATTAAATGAAAAATACACACTGTTTGCACACATCTTTAAAGATATTTCACAAAGGATTTCGAATTTAAATGTCAAGTGGAATAACAATCAAATTAAATGAGAGCCTTTTATACAACGGATTGAGATCCACATTGGATTCGCGAAAAATATGACATTTAAGTGCTTGCTTCCAGGACCGAATTAAGCCCTGTAAGGGCCTATAGGCAATGTAAGTTTCGGGACCCGCCATCCCAACTTCCAAATCACATAATTTTTGTTGAATTTAATATAGTCTCTATCTAAGCAATTTTTGAATGACAAATATTATGACAAAATGAAATAACAAAGCATTGTTACAAAAATTGTCTAGTGGATGTACGTGAAAACAGTTCAACAAGAAGGATTGTTACAAAAATTGTCTAGTGGATGTACGTGAAAACAGTTCAACAAGAAGGATTGTTACAAAAATTGTCTAGTGGATGTACGTGAAAACAGTTCAACAAGAAGGATTGTTACAAAAATTGCCCCGTGGGCGTATGGCGGAAACAGTCCAACAAACAGGATAACGGAGAAACGACGCTTTATTCACGAATATTCTGAAGAACACAGAGCACTGGTAACAGGAACAAGAGCTCTTATACAGATTAGCAACGCAAACAGATACAACTCAGTAATAATAATAGAAACAGCACTTTCGGATTTAGTAACACGAACAGTCAGCAAATTAGTAAGAATGATAGTAACACCACTTTCAAGGGCGCTCAGCTCACCGGTTTTCCAGCTCGCACTGCAGACGAAGCTCCATAGTCCTCCTTCGAAGACTTTCCTCCTTTAAGTTACCTCCGTTTATATACCCTAGTTCGACTGGTCGTGACGTCACATGGAATCATCCAGTACATTCTGTATATCTCCTTTCCTAATAGAGATATCGAGAAAATAATCGCATTTTCGGGAATCTTCTATTTATTGCCAAAGTCACCAAATTTGTTGCCAAAATGGTTGCCAAGTTCAGCGCCAAGGTCAAGGGTCCAGGTCTGGCCGCGACCGGTTATTTCATACTTACCCCTGTAAAACCTCTTCCCAACCATACGACTAAAATTGCCGGGAAGTGGCATTCCATGTTCGTAACAATATTTTTCTGCGGGTAAAACTTTTAAATAAAATGGCTAAAAATTACAGTACGTTTTTAACTCAATTTCTAACACAAAGTTAATACAATCTACTAATGAATTTGAAAACATGAAAAATATCCTAAGAAAATCAAGCTCTGAAATTTAAACGATACTTGATTTTAATTTCAGTAAATCTAAATACACAGCTCTTATAAATCAAATGAAAGCCATAAAAAGAAATTTTAAAAAATGATAATCTCGGTCCCCAAAAGTTGCGGGGCCCACTGGCAGTTGCCGACATTGCCTATTTGATAATACGGCCGGCCCTGCTTGCGTGAGATTTTTCGATTTCAGTTAGCAAAGAGATTTTAAAAAATTACCCTGATTTCAAATATTCCAATTTATTTTACTAAATAAGCATAGAGCTTATATTAAAGTTAAATAACAATCAGTTTTATTTTGTTGATGCTTAATTTAAGTACTAGATTTTCGTCAGACCATTGCAGACTTAAAATATTTCAGTTTCATTTATTTAATAAATATAAAGCATCAACTAAAGCTAAACAAAAACCAATTTGATTTTATAGACGTATGATTTATGGATTTGATTTGCGTTTACTTAACAATAAATTTCGTTACTGACAGTAAACTTACTCTTCAAGACAGTCGTACTCTTTTAAGATATTTCAATTTAACTTACTAAATAAATATACAGCATCAATTAAAGATAAACAGTAATTTCATTTGATTGATATTTGATTTGTGTGTATATTTGATTTTCTTATGTATTCTTTCTTTTTTTTCCGTTCTAAAAAATAATTTGGAACTGAAATGGGGTCGAGAATCGAAAAAAATCCTAAGAATTTCCTGCTAAAACGATTCTTAGAGCTCGTTGTATTGTTACCTCACAAATTTATATCTACATAAATTTCTCCAAAACAAAATTTGCCCTCCAAAACGAACGACCCGCGATCATAATCTCCTGACAGCTCCAAAACTACCCTAGTTCCACATATTCCGCCCAAAACTTCCTGGAACTGCCCTCCCCTCCCCCCTCAGAACGTGACGCGTGAGTTTGTTTTACTTTCCATCCTGGGCTTGTATAGGATATCAATTTAGGGTTCGGGGTCATTTTCACGGTGAATGCTCGTGATTGGGGCATTAAAAAAAATGGCCTCAACCTCTGAGTGACAAAACGGAGGAAAATGGTGCCTTCTCCGAAATTCACGGTCAGCTAGTGTGTGTGTGCCTTCCGAGAAATAGTAAACAAAACGTTTGGTGCCTGCTGGTCGTTTTCGGCTGAAAAAGCTCCGCTCTCGGTACGGCTGCGGAAGCTTTGGGGGGTTCCCGGTAGCCACGTGACCTATGAAACCGGATAGGCCTTTCACCTCGGTTTTCGGGAACTGCTCGACTCACAAAACGGTATTTGGAGAAAAGCGGAGATAGTTCAGGCTCTCGAAACTTGAGAAAAGCGGTCTATTCTATTTCATTTACAAAGCGCTTGGCTCAGCAGTTTGCAAAAGGAAAGGAATATTTTTTTGGGATTTCTGTATGCAGAGCTTGGCTTCCCATAGGTAGGGTTACCATAATATTTTTAGTTGAAATCCAGACGCACCGGAGGAGGGGGGGGGGGGAGGGGGCAAAGTATAGTATAAAATTCCAAAAGCTGACTGCGACACACTTTTATAAGAATAACACAGATTTTGAGGTTGTGTAAAAAATTTAAGGCTTAAAAATGCAAAGAATATACAATTTTTATTAGTGTTTTATAATTCAAAATTATAGTAATGAAAACTAACCGCCAAAACTTTTAATTTTCAGTCTGAACTGGATCCCGGGTAAGGATCTCACCACAATGGATGCAAACAGAGTAAACAATAAATTTTCTGTCACTGGCGGAATGATATCAGATTTTCGCAATTACAACCAAATTTCTCTCGCCGCATCCAGAGGCATAAATCCGGGCATTTTGAGGATCCGGACACTAGTCCGGACGTATGGTAACCCTACCCATAGGGCCAACTTGGCCAAGGATTCAACAGTTAGAGGAGGCGCTTATACTGAAGCAATAACCAAATATTAAAAAACGACCACCAAATATTTACAAAATTTTAAAAATAATTTTGAAAAGGTTCATATAAAATGCTGTTTTTTATATTTATATCCATATGCATTAAATAAAGTGAGCAGAACATTAGGGCTGCCCTGCTCAGTCATAGCCGAAAAACATTTGCCGTTTCTCTCTCACCCTCCCTTTTCCACGGAAAAAGGAAAATTCCAGATCTTACTCAGAAACAGTAACCCCGATCGAATGATTACACTCATATTGCTTGACTTCTGCATATTTATTGAGAGTATTGTAATGTCTTGGCCTAGGTGTGACCAAATAAATTCAAGCTTAGGTTGGCCTAAGTACTTTTATTAATACAGCAATAATTAATAGACACTTCTCTCAGAGAAGTCTTGATTAAATATGATTATTTACAAAGTAATCACTAACATCATAGTTCTAGAACGTCAAAGTTCCATGGCAATTAGTCCCTAAAGAATTGTATTCACAGGATGGTTAGCTTCCACCTATCAATGTGATTCCGAACCCCGAGACTACCAGGAGTGCTCGCAAGTTCATGAGCCGAGAGTTCGGGGATGCCGATTCCTCGGGGTTGCCTACCAAAGTCCGAATTCAGTCGGGACTTTCAATCCGCTGATCACACAGCTCTCTTCGGTCCTCCGGTGCCTGAAACCTAGTTCGAGACTCCTAATCCGTTTCTCTCCGCCGTCCTTCCCTCGAACATTCAGTTTTTATTCAAATATAGGAGGGGTGGGTGAAGTGGTGAAGCTCCACCTACCCTTTCCTACATTGGATAATGGTACTCTCGTTGACCAACAGCTCACCTTCCTAGTCGTCAACCCCGATTATGGGAAGGTTCTTGAGTTTTCGCTACCACCGGCCTATTCAGGGATGACACCAAAGGGTACCGCTAATGTGCTCGCTGACAGTGATGGATTCCTCGGCATTATGGCGGTCCTCTGTGTGAAGTCCTTTCTCTTGCGCCCGTCTCGTTAGCGATGTCCCGGTGCAACTGTCCTGCTGTTTACCGCCAATATCAAAAGGGACGGCACTCTTTTTCTCATGGGAATTGTGCTCGCGGGAAGGAAACATTACAGTATGTACATAAAATATATCTTACAGGGTGACAGTTATCGAGCTATATGAAATAAAAAAATAAAGTTTTCAAAAACAACTGAGTTCAAAAATTTTATTCAAATTTTAAAAGTAACTACAAATATTCGGATTTAGTTTACGGCATGCTCGATATGCTTGCCAGCAATGGCTATGGCGTGGTGCAGAAGAGCAAAATTCTGCAAGAATCTCTGAAGTGTCGAGACATCGACACTACCAGTTCTCTCGAACTTTTCAATCCCATTTTTGATTGTTTTAACACTTGGACCGGTTGTCTTCAGGGTCGCAAATTTCCTTTGGGCCGCAATCGGGCTGTTATTGCTCCAATAGTAGGTTTTGAAGACCGATATACGCTCAGAAACGCTGTATTTCGACATTTTCAACGAAAAATGAACAAAAACAATAAGAGTGCGCATGCTCAAAAAAAAAGAAAAAAATCCCAACATGCCCTGCATATCAACAGCCAAGTTTTAACTGAATCTCGCTAACGGTTCAAAAGTTATCAAGGTTTTTTTTCATACAGCTCAATAATTGTCAGCCTGTAATTACTTTTATATACAGTTTAGTTCACTCAGGTACGCCTGAAAGCCGTAAACAGAAAATCCGCCAAGAGTGTTCGCCAAATAATACGAGGGGAATATAATTTTTATTACAAAATGAAACAGGCACAGATTATGATTACAAATGACGCTTTATGTAAATTTGACACAAAATGCAAAAATATTATTTATCGCTTTTTTTTCGTATCTATCATATATTAAACTAAAAATTCTAGAACAACCTGTTGAATGGTGGGCGGAGAATTAGCTGCTTATATCTAGGGCTTAAAAATGTGGGAATCCGGCCCTAGTTGTATGAGTTTGAAGCCAGTAGCTTGGCGAGGCTATCGGTGTCTAATACTTATTTACTTATCATCCACGCCGACCAAAAGGGAGTGAGACTAGATATGGGTCGACAGGACAAGAATTTTTTTTTATTTATACAGATTACTACATAATTAATGCAAAATAAATAATGCCGGTGCTTGCGTGTTTTGGCTTTTTAACCCTTGCCTTTTCGAAATGGTCTTTGAATTTTTAAAAAAAAAAAAAATACGAGTTTTAGAATCATAGTGTGTGTTAATGTTTTTGTGACTATGTGTTTTCGTTTTTAATTATATATTCGTTAGCAAAATTTTTATGTTCTTGTGTATTCTCTGTGTTCAACTTTTTATTTTCTAGAGCATTTTTTTATTTATTTACTCGTTCTGGCTTTTGTTCTTTGTGCGTTTGTTGTTTATAGCACTCTGTGAATGGAGTTTTCTCTGTAGTGTGATTTTCTTTAAATAAATAAATAAATAACGTAATAGTGCAAAATACATAATAACAAAATGATTCAAAATGACAACCACAATATATAAATTACACCATAAAACAACGTTTTTGTGGAGCGCGGAAAAAAAGCAATGTTTTGTATCCATTTTGCTCCAAAAGACAGATCAGGATAAGATTCAAGATTCGGAATTTTAAAGTCTCATGTCAATTGGAAACAGCTTTTATCTCTCACTAGTTGCCATTTTTTCAAATTCACAAGAAATGTTTCCCATTCACAAATATTTATCTGTATTTTTTTATCGCATAAAATTAAACAAATATATAATGCAACATTTTTGCCCTGAAATCTTTTTATCTTAATTAAATTTTGGGAGTTATTTTTCAAAAAGTTGTGGAGTTTACATTAGAATTCCAGTAGTCTGTTGTTATGAAGTATATCACAGAAGGCAACAAGGAGCTGTTATCATAATTCTTTTTATCTAAAAATGATTCCATTCATAAACATTTTAATTTCCACGAATACTATCATATGCTCCTTCCTTATTTCAAATTAATTTCGATATTTGTTGGAATTCCACAAGAATTTTATTTTCGTCACACTTTTAGAAAAATTGCATGAAATTTTTTAAAGGATAAAAATTTACTTTTGAATCACTCATCACTAAATAATAAAAATAATAATAAACTGAAATTTTATCCCTTATAAATTTTAAAATATCCAATACACTCAAACGATATTAGTAAACGAAAAGATATCCCTTAGCATTTTTTAGAATTAAAATAAATATTTTTTGGTGTTAAAAAACATTTTTTCCAACGGTATCGATGCCGTTTCGTCAGTTGCAAGAATCTTGTATGGAAAGATTATGCGAAAACTTTAATATAAAATGTGAGCGCAACTATCCAAGGTCTGTAAAAGTTTCAACAAATTAAAACAAAAGAACTTAAAAAAATCTTCACGGATAATTAGCTAGACTTAGGGTTACCTTAATTTTTTTTTAGTTGAAATTCGGGAGTTATTGTTTTATCGGTTGAGTTGTTAGTTGAATCGTGTTGGAGATGGAGTCAAAGTATAGAATAAAATTCTAAATGCTGCTACGACCCTCTTTCATAACATTAGGCACAGAGTTTGAGGAAGTGGAAAAAAAAATTACGAAGCCAGAATGAAATCTACGACCCTCTTTCATGACACTAGGCACAGAGCTTAAGGAAGTGGGAAAAAAACTTAAGAAGGC
>BGPR01038967.1:0-14487 GCA_013235015.1 Araneus ventricosus | reverse complement strand
TGGTTACAACATATATAAAGATGTTACGAAGGCAAAACTTTATTTCATTTCGTTAAAATATGTGCAGCAAATTTTTAAATTTTAGGAAGGAATAAAAGGTGGTTTTTGTGTTATGATTATTTCAGTACTTATTAAGGAAAAACAACAAAAGTTAAAAAATTCTGCTCATTTTTTAAGTAGTTAATCGATTCATTCGTCTCCCTTGTAACGATGAAGTGCTTTATTTATACGACGCAAAGCTTTGAAAAAATCAAAATAAATTTGAACTCGGATTAAATACAGTGTCACACCGTTATCATGTTTCTTATTTATATGTCATTTCATCACAGTCCCGAATCATTCGCGTCCTTTGTTTATACGATGCAAAGCTTCAGTTGTACATTATTTTACCTCTTTCTAAGATTCCCAAAGTTCTGCCTCGGTCATTATTTTTCTGTTCCTATTAAGGGGGAAATTCTTCCTAGAAAGTGCGGGGGGGGGGGGGGGATAGCATGATGAAGAAGAATTTGCAGAAACTATTTCACCTTCTTTCAAACAACAAGGGACTCTATTGAAATACAGTAAATTCTCGATTATACAGCATTCAAGTATCTGGGAAGCTCAACTAACCAGAAAAATTAGAAAATGAGTTTTTCTAAAAAATTTACATCCACGTGCCAAAAGTTAGCACGTGCGCGCCTGCAACATTCCATTAATGCGGACAGGAAAAAAAAGCAATATACAATACTGTGACATACACACTTGTTTTATTGGGGGAGGGTTCAAAATCAAAAGTGAGAACCAAAATAATAATAATAAAAGGTCCTCACCTTTCGCAGAAAAACGAGACATAAAAATGAGATCGACAACAAAAAAAAAAAAGGTAAACGGACAGGCGTGCGTATTGCGCAATAACCCTTGCGATTTTTTAAAAGATAATTCATTAGTTTCGATATTCAATCTGGAATTTGTTTATGATCACTTAAAAGAGTTTTATTAGGCTTGATGAGTAGAATGATTTTCAGTTTCCTCGACTATTTTTATATGTTTATATTTTTACAATCTATATATTTACGGTAAAAATTCGGCTGCAGATCATACTTTTTTTTATCATCAATGTTAAATTAAAATCTTCATATGTTTTGAAAATACAATGTTATGGAAAATACTGAAGTATTCTTAAAAATTATATTTAATTCACATTTCAAAATGACAAAAACAAATTATTTGGCCAAAGAATCTAAAAAAAAGAAAGGCTACAATCTACCCCCATCACCATTTTTCCTGTCACACTCAACTCTCCGGACTTTTCAAGTATCCGGAAATCGGCGTTTCCCGAGCATACCGGTTAGTTGAGTTTCTACTGTATTTTTACATTGTGTGTATGTACTGTATGTGTACATTTTTTTAAAAAAAACTAGTAAAAAATATTCAATGAATTTAATTCTATTCATAATGTTGTACTTAATAAGTACTCTCAGATGATCAGCACATCAAACGATTAAAGATTTTTTAAAAATTAAATGCCTGTCTGCATGCAAGTACGAAATGATTATATAAAATGGGAAATGTAATTTTAAGATTTAATCATCGTTTTCAGTGTGATGTACTAATATATTAGTACTATCTTTAAAATTAACACTTTTAAATAAATTTGCATGATTAGCATTAAATTTATAATAATTAAAATAACGATTATTTGTCTTTTCATACACGTATACATCATTTCACGTCAGTCTCTTGAAAGACGTGTAAACGGTCTTTTTAAGTCTATCAATAGAAGTAAACTTGCTAATTCTAATGAAATAGTGTAAAATATTCACCATGCTTAATTCAAGTTGCATCACTTTGAATAAAAGAAAATGTGTATTTTGATTTTATTACGAACTAGCCTCCTTCGGCGACCAGCATGTTCGCTCATTTAAATTAGTTTTTATTTTTGTATTTTATATTAATTATTGTGTTACACGTCGCAGTTTCAAACGCGATAACTTGGGAAAGATTAACAAAAAAAACTGAATAATTTAATGTATTTGACAGATAGTTAAATATTTAAAGACGTACATTTTAAAATGCCAGCGATATAATTCTGTAAGATGCATCGCAGCTAACGAAACTTACAAACTGTGTTTCAAATAACTCTAACTCGATTGATCTATCACTCGTCAGTAGAATGATTAACGCTGAGTATGGTCGCGAAAGGCGAACATGCTGGAGGCCCTTGTGAACCAGTGGGTAGAAAAAGTGAGGCGGCAAAAAATTCATAGGCATCTAAAAGACCCGGGAGTATAGGAGGTAGACAATAAATTTAAAAATTTGTTAGTTTTCCCGAACACTATTGCCTTTATGTAATTCCTAGTTTCAGGCTGTAATTTATAGTTTCTAATGTCAAATTTGATAAGTTATCACTTGAGGAAATTCAAGTTTAGCAGCAGTACTGTACTCTTAAGCCTAACAAAATTCGAATAAAAACTTATCTATAATGCAATATACAAAAATTTGAAAGCGTTTTCATGCCACATAATTTTAAAATGGCAGGAAAGCATGAGATTAAATGCTTGAAGAAAGAACGAAAATCATTTCAGTCTACCTCACATACAATAAATCAAATAAACCTGAAATCAAATATCTGTTGCCACGCTTTATAAAAATATTACTTTGAAACAGGGGCAATAAAATATTTTTTAAATGTAATGAATACTAAAATGAAAGTTTTGCTTTTGAGTTAATTTCCCAAGAAAACAATTCATACTATCAACTGTAACAATTGCAAAAGCGCATGAATAAAATATTTGCTGAAATAATGAGATGGTTTGAATTTTATTTACAACAATAAAAACATTGTTACAATTCATGTTTTAAAACATTTTGAAACATTAATTAAAATTGAACAAAATGTCGCATGGAAATAAGATTGGTGTCATTGAAAAACTAATTTTTTTTTATCTTTACAATTATGTAAAGATTTATTTTTTTTAAACGATAATAGGATCTGAAGTTATTCAGAAAAACTTTAAAATTTAAAGTAATTTTTAAATAATTTAAATTCTAATTAAAAT
The DNA here is from genome assembly GCA_013235015.1 of Araneus ventricosus. NCBI lineage: Eukaryota > Metazoa > Arthropoda > Arachnida > Araneae > Araneidae > Araneus > Araneus ventricosus. The sequence continues at coordinate 11,449 of BGPR01038967.1, read as the reverse complement.
TTCGAAAAATCCTTTCTTAGTGAGCACCTACTCCCCAAGAAGCAACCATCTGCCAAATTTCAAGTTCCTAGTCCCAGTATTTGGGGGATTTCGTGATGAGTGAGTGAGTCATGGTATTTGCCTTTTATATATAAAAGTAAAAGAAATGATGATTTTATTAGCATAGGCAGTACATAGCATAAGATTTAATTGAAGTTTAAAAATATTTAAATAATTTTTGAAGCAAAAAAAGCAGTATCCTCAGCTTTAAATAAAAATTCTATCTGGAATTTGTATATCTGATCAATACTTTATATTCAAAGAATGTTATCTTTGCATATAATATTGCTTTGTTTGCTCCAAAAATTATTTTAATACACACACATATATATATAAAATTTTGCATATAATATTTTTGAAATATTACCCCATTTACTGATATTTCTATCTGAAAAAATAAATTAAAGGCGTGAATTCTTTATTAGTTATTTCATTATCTTAATTTCTCTCTATATAAAAAGGGTTTTATTTTAAAAGATCAGCTTTCTGAGCTTTTAATTTAAAAATTTCTTAGATCAGAAACCAAAACTATTTTTAACTTTCAGTCTCTGCCAACAAAAATGGCATGTGTATATTTTAGTTTTTCAAATATTTTTCTTATTAGAAGTTGTATGTCAAAGAAAAAATATTTAACATTCATTTAATATACAAGGATATTAACTTCATAAGTAATGAAAACATCTCTGAATCACGGTCCTTCTCAATTGAATCTCTACTTAAAATATTGATAAAATCATTTTCAATTGCAATTAAAAGGTTTCAGTGATTTAAGTATAAAGGAATTAAGTCTGTATAAAAGTATAATATTAAACTTTCTCTCTAGGTTAAATTTGCTTTTTCATCTACAATTCATGGGATATGAGAAAATGGTATGCTGTCACAAAGTGGTAAGAACACATTATATATATTTATAATAATTTAGCTAATTCTACCAAACTTTCTTATATTGCATAAGGCCTACAAACATTGGACAAAATATGTATTAAGATGCAATGTATTCAAAGTTATATTTACTAATTTCATTCCACAGTAAATGTTTGGAAGGCTCAATATTTTACTCTGAACACTACACAATACTACAAAATGAGTACATGCATTTATACATGGAATTATGAAAGAATTGTATCCAACAAATATTAATATTCTATTTAGAAACATTTTCAAGTATTTTACTTTAATACATAAATTTAGCAGTTTTACAATTTAAATATTTCACCTTAAATCAATGAAAAATCATTTTGTGTGATTTCTTCCCCTTATGGGTTTACAAAACTGATTCTGCCAATAAAGAAAATAGAAATTTCTTCAAATTTGATTAACATGCAAGTAATATTCATGAGACTATTTAAGGCACAAGCACTAATCACTGTAAGATTAGAAAAAGAGCTTTACTTGACATTGTTGCCAATAGGAAGAATGAAATAATTACTTCAGTGTTCAGTTTCTGATTTGAAGAATCAGTAGCAGTAAACATTGTAAGGATAGAAAAAGAGATTTACTTGACATTGTTGCCAATAGGAAGAATGAAATAATTACTTCAGTGTTAGAGTCAGGGATGAGATTCTTCCGCTTTTTGGCTGATTTTCCGCTTTTTGGTTATTTTGGAGAAATTCCGTTTTTTTTTTTTTCCCTCTCTCTCTCTCTCCCGGATTTCCGTTTCCTCCCCTCAAAAATTTGCTTTCTCTCCCGAAAATTCTACTTTTACACAGAGAAAAGAAACCTTCCTATCTTCCGTTTTTGAAAAAAAAAAAAAAATTCTGGGAAAATATGTTCGACCGTGTGGCTCAACTCCACCGGCTAGGAAACTAGCTGATTCATCTTCTACTGACGAATCAACATTATATCAGCAAGCTTTACAAGGATGAACATTCCAACATTCAGTGCCATTCAAAATATTAAGTACCACCTTTTTGCAGAAAACAAAACCTCTGTGGCACATTTTGCAAAAAAGATTTTTTTGCATGAACATGTTGAAAAAAGATTAGTTGAAAACTTAAGGTCATCTTGTAGGGCGTATCAAGATGAAGAAATAAAAAAATTGAACAAAAACAAATAAACTACCATAAAGAAAAAGAAACTCCTGTCAAAAGAGGCAGCTAAAAAGCAGAGAATAAGACAAACTTCCAAATCTTCTCAAAATAAAAAATAAAACATCATTTACCTAGGCATTCTAGAGATAATGTAGTCCTGATAACTATGCCAGTAATTAAACAGAGGGATACTAATGAAGAATGTGAAAAACTTTAGCCTGTACTGAAAATAAACTTGCACAGGATGCCAACACATCCTTTATTGAAGAAAAATCTGTCAAAGATAGGAGCCCTCCAAAACAAGGGGTGAAGAGTGTTAATGGAGATCTGTTACCAACAAAAGCCACACGAATAAGAAAACCACTTCAACAATTAAGGAAATGTTTCAAAGGGTTTCAACTAGCAATAATGCTAAGTGAATCTGTCATTGTAACTGTACAATTTTTCGACCCCTCTCACTTTAAGGTGCAAAATCATCGTGCAGTTACTTTGGCAAAAATGTATAAAAATAAAAGAAATAAAACAGAATTCAGTATATGATACATTATTATGATTTATAAAGAGCTAATACACTTTATACAATTGCATGAGGCAAAAGAAATTATTTGTCCTTATTTTTATTTATTTTTTGAGCTAACTTTTATCAAAAGGCTATTAAATATAATTCTCAAACTTTTGTTGGGTGAATGTTGCATTTCAGTGATGTACAGGTGGCAAATATGTTTTAATGTCTTAATTTTGTATTTTATGATGCCCCTGACGATGTATAAACTTATTTGTTAACTTTTAATGTGAATGATTTAATATTCTTTTTCTTATTTACACGTACTGAATTATAAATAATTAATTATTATAGAGTAATATTTTTCATGCTGCATGTTCTGATGTTTTACTTCTTAAAACTTCTTTCGCGTATAAATTATAGTACAAATTTTCTGCTCGCGTATGATTTCAGTCTTTTTGCTTTTTTGCCAATCTCATCCCTGTAGAGTTTCTGATTTGAAGAATCAGTAGCAGTAAACATCGTAAGGATAGAAAAATGGCTTTACTTGACATTGTTGCCAATAGGAAGAATGGAGAGATCATAAATACTAAACTTCATAAAATAATTTGATTGGAATAATTTTTAAAGAGAACATAATAACATTGATTTATATTAAAAATTATTATTAATGTCATTTGCACATTTCGATTTTAAAGATTTATTTTCTTGACCAAAGTGATTTGAATGCTGAATATAATCTTTCAGATAGGCTAAAATATTTGTTCAAGTTAACTTATTAAAAGTAACATTTATATTTTTATTAAATCTGATACAGAATTTAGGGTTATTTCCCCTTGTATTGGTAATTGACATTTCTATGTAAGAAACACATTTCTATCACAGTAACTTCAGTACATTTTACTCTAAGTAGTAACCCACATATGCACACTATTTTATTAAATTGCACAGTTTTGATATGTTTATCACTGTGTGCAGTGTGTGGTTATGAAGGGAATGAAAATTTAATTATATCTTAATTTATTCAATTTTTTAAAATGTTATGCTATGTATTGACCTGTACATCTGAAAGTTATAATTTCTTTATTCTGCTAATAACCAGAGTTTCATATATATATCTTTACAGATGATAAAATGCCTTTACCATGAAAGTTTTAAATACAGAGAATGGAAACTGAAACTAATTTGAAATTATTTTTTTTTATCCACAATGAAGATTTTATTCTATTCTATAATTTCTAATATGCTTATTTGGTTAATATTCTATGTTAAGAAGAAGTATATCTTTTAATCATGTTTCTTGCCCCTCCACATTAATTTCTAACTAGCCGATATCCCGGCATTGCTCCAGATGCACATTTTTTCATATACCCTGCCTCCATTTCTTTTCTACAAATATTGTCACGAACTTTCCCCAACAAACATAAATCTCCTTTGAAGTCTTTCTTCTAGAACTGCAACTTTAAAATCTAGCCATTTTATTACCTTAAGTCTCTATGGTTGGAATGAAAATGGGAGAAGTTTGGAAAAAGAGAGAGCATTTATTTTGAACAATATGTCGTACAGCAATCTTTACAATGAACAATTCTTCTGTATAAAATTTTCCCAGCGTTTCTGATTAAAAATACAAAAATAAAAAAAATCTTTAGGGTGAACAAAAATGGTAATAAAAATACATGTTGCAAAAATAAATCATCAAAAGATGAAAAAAAAAACTATTATTTTTCTGATGCTTATTAATTAAAACACAAAAACATAATATTTCGTCACTCACTACATGAATTGTTTGCAAAAGAAAAAATAAAACTTTTTATTCCAACCAACTTCCTTTAATACGACTCTAAAATAATATCAGGGATGAGATTCTTCTGCTTTTTCGCTGATTTTCGGTTTCCCCCCCCCCCCTTCCTCCTGCAAAAATTTGCTTTTTCTTCCGAAAATTACGCTTTTACACTAAGAAACTTTCCTATCTTACGTTTTAGAAAGAACATTCTGGAAAATATGCTGAATAGTGCGTCTTAACTCTACCAGCTAGGAAACTGATTCATCTTCTACTGACGAATCAACATTATATCTGCAAGCTCTACAAGGATGAACATTCCAACATTCAGTGCCATTCAAAGTATTAAGTACCACCTTTTTGCAGAAAACAAAACCTTTATGGCATATTTTGCAAAAAGAAAAAAAAAAAAAAAAAGATTTTTTTTGCATGAAAATGTTGAAAAAAATTATTTGAAAACTTAGGTCATCTTGTAGGGAATACCAATATGAAGAAATAAAAAAAACCGAACAAAAACATATAAATAAACTACATAAAAAAAAGAAACTCCTGTCAAAAGAGGCTGTCCCATGTCCACTCAATCGGTACGGAGGCTGTCTTGGCATCAGGCACGGGGACATGGGGTGGCGTTCTGTCAAAAGAGGCAGCTAAAAAGTTGTGTGCAAATGCTGCAAAAACGCAGAGAATAAGACATAAAAAAAATCTTCTCAAAATAAAAAATAAAACAGATGATTTACCTAGACATTCTAGAGATAATGTAGTCCCGACAACTATGCCAATAATAAACAAAGATATACTAATGAAGACTGTGCAAAAACTTTAGCCTCTACTGAAAATAAACTTGCAGAGGATGAAAACGCATCCTTTACTGAAGAAAAATCTGTTAAAGGTAGGAGCCCTCCAAAACAAGGGGTGAAGCGTGCTAATGGAGATCTGTTACTAACAAAAGCCACACAAATAAAAAAACGAAAGAAAACCACTTCTCTAACAATTAAGGAAATGTTTCAAATAACAATAATGCTAAATGAATCTGTCATTGCAACTGACCCCTCTCACTTTATAAGGTGCAAAATCATTATGCTATTACTTTTGCGAAAATGTATAAAAATAAAAGAAATAAAACAGAATTCAGTATATGGTACATTATTATAATTTATAAAGAGCTAATACACTTTACACAATTGCATGAGGCAAAAGAAATTATTTTTCCTTATTTTTATTTATGTTTGAGCTAACTTTTATCAAAAGGCTATTAAATATAATTTTTCTTAGATTTCTGTTGGGTGAATGTTGCATCTCAGTGATGTACAGGTGGTAAATATGTTTTAATGTCTAATTTTGTATTTGAAGATGCCCCTGATGATATGTTAAACTTGTTTTTTAACTTTTATTGCGAATGATTTAATAATAATTTAATATTCTTTTTCTTATTTATACGTACTGAATTATAAATAATTAAGTTATTAATTATTATAGTGTAATATTTTCTTGTTCCATGTTTTGATGTTTTACTTCTTTCGCATATAAATTATGGTACAGATTTTTTGCTCGCGTATGATTTCAGTATTTTTGCTTTCTTGCCAATCTCATCCCTGTAATATATAAAGAGAAATAAATAAAATAAAACAACAAAAGATGAAAAGAGAGAGAGAGAAAATGCAACAACTAATAAGTTAAAATAATGGAAGCATAACTTTTCTTCTTGCGTATATGTAAATCAGTGGCAATTCGAGGATTTAAGTCGGGGAGGGGGGCGAGGTCCTAAAATTGTTGTCAAACCTCATGGCTTATGTGAACCAAAAAAATTAAATTAACAGACATTATTCACCTGACAATAAGAATCATAAAGAAAAATACAATACTTTCGATAATTTAATAAAAAATACAACAAAATAAGTAGCCAAAAAATGTCTTTGACTGCATCAACGTTACCGGTACAAGTAGAATGACTAGAAATGTAGGAAGATTTTCAAGCCAGAAAGCAATGTATTCACGCTTTCATTATTTTCTTTTTAAAAAGGGAAATTAAGAACAAACAGTTGTAGTGATTTTAAATAAAATCTAGAATTCCGGCTTAGCTCTAACCACCCGCGCCCCCGGATTCGCCACTGATGTAAATAATAATGAAGAGAAAAGAAAATTTGCAAAAATAGACAAAAAGCGCCGAATTTACCATTTAAAATTTATTAGATAAAAATCTAATTCGAATTCAAAAATTTTTTGGTGGCGTTAGCTTCTACTTGTGTTAATCTATAACTGTGCCAAATTTGGTGCCATTAAGTCAAACATTGTGACCATGCATAAAAAAAAATGGATATACATACTAAAATATTGCTCTCTCTCTCTCACTATTATATACATTAATGGAGTTTAACCAGGCACTAATCTTTGTGCACCATGGAGACAAAACGTTAATATATTTGTGTCACTTTTTAAAGCAAAATATGATGATAAAGGGCAAAAAATTAATACCATGTCCTGGGTGCAATTAACACTTGCTACGGCTGTGATGGAGGGGGAGCTGAAAAAATCATATTTCCCAGACAGTACTTCTCAATCAAACATCAACATCGATTTTACATGCGTGAAAATGTTTCTATTAAATTTTTTTTGTGAGTCCGGAATGAGCGCAGATAATCCGCAATACGGATAATCCGCTCATGGATAATGGAGAGTATACTGTATAACTAAATACATTTAAATTATCTTCTCTTCCTCTTATTATTATTCTTTATATATATATTAAGCACAGTAAATTATTATGGCACATTAAATTAATGTGGCACTTTCAAGCTTTTTTAGGCAACTGTATTTGCAATGGCACTTTTCCCCTAGCAATAGCAATGTCCCCGGAGATGAAGAACCTCGAGACCAAGAAGTCCGTTAACCCTCAGCCTATTGGCCTGTCTCTTTTCTCTAATGAAGCATTATAAGCTTAGATAGAAGAAAGGAATATCATTCATCGAGGCTGGACGAGCGATCGACCCGGCCGCTCGGAAGGGTTTCAAAAACTGTTAATAGAGGTTATTGTAATATTATGTTTCTGGGCCAAAAATTCCACATCAAACCAAAGTGACTGATGAGGTGGGGGGGGGCCCTACTTAGATAAGATTTACTGTAGTTATACAAAATGAAGCTGACACAATTTAATTGTATTTTCATATATTTTTACTGGATGCTCTGCAAACTATTAACCTTGATGTTGGCTACAAAAAATATTACCTCATCAAGCTTTTACATCTAAAATACAATTATAAGAGAATTGCAGTCGAGGCTAATTATTCAATTACACTATTCAAAATCAGTTTCATAGTTCCATGTAAATATGATAACACTTCACACCAATGAAACTTTAAGCACAGAGAATAGAGATCCAACCTAAACTTTCCTCTAAACAATAATTAGAAAGTGGACAATTGTAGTTCATAATCTGTGCTGTTTTTCTAATAACATTAAATAAATATCAAATGTATCAAGTTCATTACAACAATTTTACCTTACTTGAATTTCTTATTCAATAATGTTATAATAATTTTGAATTCTAATTGGAAGAATTTTGCAAATTGAAGAATATCTATGTATGATCAGAAGAAAATTTCAGTGATTTGAACAAGCGTGAATTATGACTATAAACAATAAGTTTTTTTTTTTTTTTTAAAGGTTGAAACTTTTATGTACCATGGCCCATTTTCTAGGATGTAAGAAAATGTTGTTCTGTTAAAGCAGTGGTAAAAAACACTTTTAATATTCTTTTTTTAATAAATGTTAAAATCTTGCTTTATCTAGCTGATTTTAAATTTAAAATCCAATGCTGACTTATCATGTCAAATGAATCCGAGAAGAAAATTTGGATGTGCAGCTATGTATAACATTGTGTAAGAATTTGGTGCCAATTGTCTAATATGCTACCTGTTGTTACATTATTATTCAATTATTAAGTGTAAATGAACACATTTAAAATATTTAAGACTGTCATACAAATGACGTGTGTTGCATTCATTGCCATTTTAAGAGGTACATTATTTTATGATCTGTGACAGTGCATCTGAAGATAAGAATTCCAAAATGGGTGTAACAAACTGCCAATACAATTATTTTTCCAAGTTAAGTTGTATTATTTCCCATTTCGAGGTCATGCGATGATTCTTTGAGAGTGCATTTCGACATTTTAAACTGTCAATGAAGACAATGACTCAGGCTACAGCGACTCTTCAAATTTTCACACCTATTCAGTGGGAGGTCATTTGACCCCTTATGAACTTAACATGCACGAATCCTGTGCAGTGGTGGATTTTGTCAATATGAGACCACAGGGGCAAAATTGCTTTTAGCCCCCCCCCCTCTACCCAATGTCAAAAATTCGGCATTGGCTTAGCAGTTAGCACTATAGTGTACGTCGAATAGGTTTTGAGACCCCTTACATTCTCGAGGTACGGGGCGAGCGCCTCTCACACCTGTGCGAAAAACCACCACCGACTCTGTTCACTTGGCACAAATGGCGATTTTTTGCTCTGGCACTCGCCTCGTCCTTCGAGACATGGGGGACACGTCGCAGACGACGAAATGACAGCAATGGGTAGCAGGAGGAAATTAAAAACAACTTTGCGTCTGTGGCTTACAAGATTTCAAGTATTATCTGCACAAACAGTTTAGAATAGTCATATTAATATTCAATTTTGAAGCAACAAGGGAAATGTTTTGAGATGGATCTCATAATTTTAAAACCTGGTCTGATGACAAAGATCATACCCGAGCTGGTATCCCCCGTCTCTAAACTTCAGAACCACACCAGTGGGGCCAATACAAATCAATCAGTAATTGATGAAGAATGTAAATATTTAGTTTTTTTGTATAATATTCTTCTTTTAATATTATATAGGACTGATATATAATTTGAAATTTACATTTGACAACAATTAAATTGAAAGCTTTATCATTATGTTGTAGAGCTGGCCGATTAATATTTTGCAAAAAGATGTATTTTTCAGAAATATATTGCTGTAAATTAAAACTGAATATTCAGTGTTTTTAAATTTATTGCTTCGGTTTTAATTGTGTTTAAATTAACCATTCCTAAATTTAATTTGGCATACATAGCTTTTTAAGGAAAGAAACTAAAGTATTGGAACTCGGTTCTCACATACAATATACTTAATGCTTCCGTTTTTCCTACGTGCAATACAGATGGTTTGTCACCGGAATTTTAACATGTGCTTGTCGGCCAGTGCAGCTGCTATATATTTAAATGTTGAATATTCCAGTACTGCTGAAAGATCTATTCTGTGCCAGCTTTAATCACATTGGTGTTTGTTTTACTCCCCTATCAATCACCCCATGTACAATAGCTAGTTTAATTGCTAATGAGAAAAACAAGAATAGTAGTTTCGTGGTTGGTAACACAGCTTACTTCAAGTGAAGGGTACAGGACTTTCTTTTCTTGTCAAAACCCCAGGTTTTCGAGTTTCCCTCTAACCTGTAACCAAAAGGTTAATAATGGGCTGATGTCATAAAAATTTTATATTGTCATGATGAATGTCAAACCTTGTGGCATATGAAAGAACACTACAATACTTTCGAACATTTAATAAATACACATTGAAATAACTAGCCCAAAAACGTTTTTGACTGCTTCAACGCTACAATTACAAGTGGAATGACTGTAAAAGTTTCGAGCCTGTCAATCCAGAAAGCAATGTTGTCACGTTTTTATTATTGTTTTTTTAAAAAGAGTAATTAAGAACAAATATTTGTTGTGATTTTAAATAAAATCAAGAATTCTAGTTCAGCTCGGGGGGGGGGGGGGGAAGGCCCTATAGCCCCCTGGATTCGCCACTGAATAAATGTGAAACTCATAAATAGTTTGTGTGCCGTAGAAATCCAAACCAGGGAATAGATTTTCTTCAAATTTTGTTCACAAACACTGTGAACAAAATTAACATTACAAATAAACATTAAGGGTTTTAGTAAAGGTTTTGTGGCAATTAATTAAATAGTTTATTTTCATTAATGACGAACTGTGCTTCCATGTAAAGAAAAGATTTTATATTTAGTGTTACCATTTCCTGTTAAATGAAAGTATTATGGGCATTTTAAATCAATTTATTGATTGTAATTTACAACTCGAAGGCCAATGTTCAATCAAATATTGTATCATTCTTTAAAAACTTTTGTAACTTATTGAAAAGATTAGCTTTTAGTAGTTTTTAACAAAAATTTTGGTACAGTCTTGATTTTTAAAAAAACTTTTAAACTTAAAAATCATTTGGTGCAACTGAAATTCATTTTATTTAGAAATAAAAGTTGTAGGCAAAAAGAGGATTTTGTGTATTATAATATTTTACATAAAAGCGTTTCTTGTATTGTAAGCATTATAACTATTTTTCAGAAATGGGCAAGAAAGAATTTTCAGTCCAAACAAAATTATGTAAATTAGATAGTATTTATATGTAATTTCCAGTGTTTAATCTTAAGTGTGTTTCCTTCTTGTGTTTTGCATTGTAGTTGCTCACAACATGCAGTTTTAAAAATAAAAAAAAGGGAACAATTTATGCTTTTACATTTTCAGAGTAATTCTTATGATTAAAAAAGCCATTTGTTTGTTTTACTGCTATTATTTTTGAGTTGTTATTCACTTGCTTGAATTTTGAAATATTTATAATTTAGCTTCTCTTTTCAGCATCAAAATTTTACATATTAATGATCCTGACAGATTCTTCTTCAAACATCTTGAAAGGCAGTTCTAAATACAAGTATACAGATGAAAATGGTCTTAGAATTTGAAAGTTTTACCAGTGTAACCTGAAAATCTAGTGTTGGAATTTCTTAGCATTTGCTGACAAATATCATGCTGTGGGGATTGAATGGTATGTATGATAATTCATTTTTAAAAATAAATGATAAATACAGTTCTATGACATTATCCCCAAACTCTCCCATAGAGAGATCATCAGATTTATATTATCGGATTAAACTTTCAGTTTATCTGATTTTAGAATTTCTTGTATTCTGAGAAGGATAAAAAATCTAATGTTGTGTCACTGTAGTTATTGGATGCATAGACTGAAACAAACGCAGGAAAAACGTAATTTATAGTTAGCA
>BGPR01038966.1:0-14487 GCA_013235015.1 Araneus ventricosus | reverse complement strand
CAGGGAAGAAGTCTGGTGCCAAAGAGACGCCGTCATGATTTTCTGTCTGCACGTGAAAGCGATTAAATATTCTTTTAGTAATAAACATGCCAAAATGAGAGATTTAATATACCTCCAGCGCGGCAAAAGAACGAAACTGGAGTTTTAGAAAAGTGATTTTGGAATACATTAATATATATATATTCTGCGTTTTTCTGCGATAACTTCGGAAAATATTATAGTACAAAAATAATTTTTACAACTTTTTAAAATATACATACTCTCTTTATATATATATACTCTACCAACCACTAGCAAACTCACTATTTAAATTTGACATTGATATTTTTCCACAACACTTCTAGATTTGCAACATTGATTGCGCAGTCGTTGCGTTTGTGTTTTATATTATTTATTCTTCCCCTTACCTTTGTTTATACATATATTTTCTCCCTATTAGAACTTTCAGCATTTTTTCATTGCTTTTTTACATTTTGTTGATTTGTTGAATGCCTATATTGATTGTGCAATTTTTTATTTCAACAAATTTTTAAATATTATTTTCCAATAATATTTTCAGATAAATATAGGGAAAATCATATCAGTTCCATTGTTTAATCAAAAGTCGCATCCTTTTCCTTTTATAAGAATACAATGTAAAAATTATCCTCAATTTTTTTTTAGATTTTTCATATTATAGATCAGTATTATCTTCTTAGTGATTCCAATTTATTGCTTTTATGTACAACTAATTTTAGCAAATTTCTAAAAATTAGTTCTTAATTTTAATTTGAGCATTCTTTGTTTTGCTGTAATAAAACGCTGTTCATTTTCATTGCTTCACAGGCAGTGGCGTAACAAAGGTGGGGCTAGTGCCCTGGGCGCAATTGCAAGAGGACGCAAAATTAAGGAATGAATTGGTTGTATTTACTATAAAAGTATGGTTTTTTTAAGCTCTTATTCTTAAGATTCTTAAAAGTTGAAATGATTTCAACAAAGTGTGAGGAAATCCTAAGGATGGAGTCATTTTTACAACCTGGAAACCTCAAGCTGCGACAAAATAATAAGTAATATTATACTTCAGAGATTTTCTGACCCAAACCCTCAACCGGGACAAAAATGAGTTTCTCGATGGGGTGAGAAATAAATGAGAAAATACGTTTACACGTTATAATTTCGTCAAAATGAACTCAGAAGTAAAAAATAATTTGTCTGATTACAATAAAATGCATGGTTCGAATAAAAGCGTGGGCGCCTTATATAGCACGTTATATTTTGTTTATATTTCCGTAAACAAATGGTATATTCCTAGAAGGTAAAAGCGCCCACACTTTCATTCGAACCATGCATTTTACTGTAAATAGAAAAATTATTTTTTACTTTTGAGTTCATTTTGTCGAAATTATATATAATGTGTAAACGTATTTTCTCATTTAAAGTGCATTTTGAATAAAAGCTTATACCTTAACCCGTTAACCGGGTATGACGAAATATTTCGTCATGCCAGGAAGACTACTTCAATGGGCATGACGACATTTTCTGACATGAAAAGTTTTAACCTTCCAGCGGGCGCGCATATGTGGGAGATATTTCTATCGTGCGTCTTATTACATATTTATTCTTTGTTCTTTCACAAAATTCCATGCAAATTTTACTTATGTAATCTGTATTTATTAGCTCCATTCTAAACACATATTATATAAATAAAAATTGCATTAAAAGTTATAAAAATGATGTAAATATGTAATACGATGCACGATATAAGTATCTCCTACATACGCGCGTTCGCTGGATGGTCAATTCTTTGTACATTGAAAAATATTTGATTTATGTATTATATATCATAAAATATTTAGGCGAAATAAATATAATCAATGAGTTAAAAAAGATTTTCTTTTATTACTTTGAGGTGTAATGATATTACTTCTGACTGCGAAGAAAAAAGTCCTCATTGTGAAACGAGTTGAACAAAAGTTTATTGCCCAGTTAACAGGTTAAATTTATTTTATTATATATGCAACTGCGTAGCTGCGGTGCTATCGTAAACTTGTATTCCATTAAATCTGTGTTGCACATTTAATCTGGCATATACTCTTCTTACATTTTGAGGCCGAGGTGGCCTAGTGGTAGGGTCTCGGCTTTGAGGCCGGAGGTTTCGAAACTCAATTGCACTGAAGATCCGTCGTGCATTGGGTCTGTTGCACGTTAAATCATACGTAGTGGGCCAAACGTCCTCCCGTTGGTGTGGTGTGGAAGTTTGGAGAGTGTACCAGCTCGGGTGCCGCCCTTGTCATCTGACCGAGGCTGAAAATTACGAGGTCCTTCCCAAAATAGCCCTCGTGTTGCTTCAAAACGGAACGTTAACATAACTTAACTCTTCTTACATTTATAATTTATTAACAAATACCCCCCCCCCATTTTGTGTCTTTGACGCCCTGTTTTATTGAAAAAATGACTTGTTTCTTTAAGCCTAACCTATTTTTAAAGCGCGTGAACGACCTTTCGGTTCACACTGCGAGTTTCATGCCAGTTTGCCCTTTTTTTGCATATTACTAAATTTTTATTTAAAAATTTATCAATAATTCCTTGTTTGAGCCAAAGGCATGAAGACTCGAAGGTGCCCATGTGTTTCTTTTCTTTCTTGTTCAATACTGAGCATTTATCAATAGCAAAAAATGGGTCTGGGGACCAGCCCATCTCCTGGAAGCGTGATCTTGATAAATCACAACCACCTGTTTGCGGATAAACCCGCACATTTCCTGACAGCAGAACCCTCTTCCAAGGACATAATAGGGAGGACAAGTTTGTAAAATCCACTTCAAAGGGGGAAATTTTTTGAATTTCTTCAGAACTTCATTTTATACCATTAGTTAACACAAGAAAGGCTTCTGGTTGCTATGCGCTTACGAAGCTCCACGGTCTTCTGTAGATTGTATTGTACATGAAATTAGTCTGGATTTTGCAAGGTCAGAGTTCAAGGGTATTGCTAAGACATTCAAAAGAAGGGTCTTGCATTTCAAAGCCTGTGGGGGGCGGGGGGGGGGGGGGGGGTTAACTTCGTTCTAAAGCTGGACCTTCACGGGCCGATCGTTCCATTTCATTTCATTTGGAGTGCGTCTCGACAGACAGTTCCAGTTTCCAGCCCATCACTTAGGGCTTTTTACTCTTCTAAAACTCTACAAGGACAACATTCATAATCTATCAGCAGTGGCGGACTGGCTAGGTTGCCAGCTTGCCCGATGGCAAGTGGGCCCCTTAAACAGAAGACAATTTGGGCCCCCCCCCAGAAAGTGTGGCAGAGAAGCAAAGAAGAACTCCTTCTCTAAAACACATAGACAAAATAGCCCTCTCCCCCAAGGTTCATGTTTTGGAGTTCGACACCCGTTTTTAGGGATTTACTGCTGTCGTAATTCGACCCGTCAAACAGCGAGTGGTCGAATACCCGCCTGTAGGAACGGCGTTCTGTCCACTTCCTTTGAACTTCCGATCATATACAGATGTTTCACCAGCAAACCTTCCGGGCATTGAAATAGGGTATCTCTTCTGTGCAAATTCAAGTGGCAAAACTCATTAAGATATTTTGTTGGTTTCGGAAGCCCCCGGAGAGACGGAAGGAACAAATTATTAAAAACATGTTTTTGTTGCATTACAGAAGCATGATTTGTTTTAATATTTCTAAGAAAGTTCTGCAAATATAAATTACTAGCGGATGTTCACGATAAAATAAAATACGATTTTTCAAATGTTCAGATGCGAAATAAGAGTATATATTTCCATTTGAATGTCGTGTACATAATAATAATTAATGGGAATTCAGTTTGAGTTGAATTTCCACGCATTTTTTTTTTTTTAAAAACACCGAGAAGACTGTTGTCTCTTATAGTAATTTGATTGTCTGAAATAAAACGATTTAACTCTTTTCTACACAATCATTAAAATAATGATGAAAATGTTGATTTAAATCTGATCATTATTTATTTTTATTAAACATGTATTTGATACCAATGCATATTTCTTTCTACTGTACCACTACTGTCTTTTAAGATGAGTATTATATAGAAATTACGAGTAGTTTGCTCACTGAAGAAAAGCTAATTTTAGTAGAATAAATTAATCTTAAACTTAAATAAATAATGTTTTTAATTATGTTTATTAAAACTTTGCAAGTGAAAGCTTAATTAGCTGATCTTAAATTTGTAGTCATGAACTATATGCCTTATACAGCAATTATAAATATAGCTAGAGATATTTTGAAGGAATTACCAGTGGAAAAAAGGAAAGGTAGTTTTTGAAACCTTTCCTCTTCGTAATTTTTCTAATAACCTATTTGAAGTTTTACATCTTGTTGTTTTATAATTTAAAAAATGTCCGATTCTATAAATAAAGAATATTGAGATTGATTAATAGAAATTTTTTTTTAAAATTATTAACCGCTTTGTTTGAAATCAATTGTAAATTAGAATTTTGTATTTTTTATAATCAAATTACTGAAACCATTATTCTTGAATGATTCGTTATCTCAGTTTCGTATAATGTTTTTTTTAATTTATCATAATATTTGTTGCCCCAAAACTTCTTATAAACAAGGCCGGGTTATCAAATTGGCAACTGCATATGGAACCTGTAGCTTTTGGGGCCCCGAGATTTTTTTTCAGGCATTTTTAGGGTAATTTAATTCTGTGCTTTCATTTGATTTACAATTGCATTGTACTCGAACATATTCTAATTAAAATCAAGTATCGTTTAAATTTCATAATACTATTCTTAAGGATTTATTTTGTGTTTTGAAATCTATTTGAAAAGCAGTGTGGTCCAATTTGTTTTTACAATATTGATTCACAAGTCAACAACGCTCTAACTTTCCCTGCTATCATAAATGGAAGATAAAAAGGAGTGCCCTTGACTCTACAGCAGGGGGTCGAGAAGTCTTCGTATTTCGTTTCCTGTAAGTAAGAATGAGACAATATACTACCGGGGGCCCCTGGAAAGGGAGCAATTCTTAAACAAAATAGCTAGTATTACAATTATATTGCAAACTGATGCTGTTGACATTTTATTGTCTCCGTAGGAATGTCCAAAGAATCTCTCTTTGCAAGAAGTATGTGGTTCTTGCTAGAGAGGGCACAATGACATATTTTTTCTTCTTTTTTCAAAAGCTCATTTTATTATTCTGTCTTCTTCGAACCCCTAAAGCCTTGACAAGGCAGGTAAAAAGATCAAGTAATTTGCCGGCTAAAAGCACGAAGGAAAAGGGGTGTTATGTATTTCGGGGGGGGGGATGAGCTATCACCCTTTTTAGACTGCGCCTGCTATCTGGTCAGGGCCAGAGAAGTCCTGCTATATAACATTCTTGAGTTGTCTTGGACTAGCGGGGTTTACACGCGAACAGTAAAACTGACAGTAAGAGATTATGCATGAGCAGAATCATAAAAGTTTTAACCGGGCCACGGCAAGTCTCTGTCCGAAGTTGACAGCGACATCTTACTGTCGGTTTTACTGTTCGCGTGTAAACTCCGCTTATATCTGGTGCTTCTTTAGTGGAATTGAGGTACATTTCTGTTCTCAGTGACCAGAGAGAAACAGGACATATCACATTCTCTTTCTTATTTAATTTATGGCAAATTGAAAGTATTAATTGTTACAAAAGACTGATAAAGAAATTAGTTTGAAAAAAAACAGTAGATAGGAAACGTATTGGAATTGAGATAAATTTTGATGCAGTATGTTTCTACATGTAATGAAATTAATGATTTAAGTCTTTACATTCAATTGATAAATAAGTCTAGAAAACACGCAATTCAGTGAAGATTATTCTTTTTTTAAATCTGCATAATTATAATATACAATTATTACACATTTTTAAGTTAATTATAAAGTTAAAATTTATCCTAATTATAATAAATAAATGAATTACGTAATCTGCAGGGAAGATTATTTTGTCCTAAGTGGAAAGATGGGTTTAAGGTCATTGCTAAAAAGTAAATTTATCAAAATGACATAGAAAGTCTATCAAAAACTAAATTTATGCGAAGTAACGAAGAAAGAAAGAAATTGACTTGACTTAAAGAAAAAAAACTGGCGAAACAATTAAAATGGACTGCATTTTAATACAACAAAAAAAGTTTTTTACATTATAAGAATGTATTATGTACAAATCTATAGTTTTGCTCGATCTTAATGAATTTTGGCACACATGCTCTTCAAAATAAAATGAAAATAATTGTCAACTTTTTAAAATTCAAAAGTAAATTAAATTTCAGTTAAAATTAAGCAAGATTTTGGCGTTTTTTCGCAATATTTTCAAAAAATACTATCTAACAAAATGATTTTTGAATTATTTATAATACAAAAATATCTCTTTAATGATACAAGTTTAATTACAAATCACTGAAACATTACCAGTACAAATTACTAAACTCTAAATCATCCAAAGAAGTTTGTTTTAAAGGTTCCTCTCTTTCAACAGATGCCCTACTAATGGGCAGCATTTCTCCTTCATACTTTGTCTCTAAAACCGTATAAGAAATATTTAACTTATGGAATTTAAAATCAAATAACTTTAATCATAATTTCGTTATTTTAAACGTAGAATTTATATCAACCCATCGGACGAGAAATTTATTCATTTAGATTCTGTTTAAATTACACAGCCATGGATCAGGGATGGTGATGAAGCAATAACTGTAAAACCTGCAGCACTTGTCCGTCGTGTGTATTAAAAATTTTAGCATCAAACAGACTTCATGATAAAGCATATGATAATCTTTATGAACTTTATAAAGTCGTCTGTACTTTATCAGTTACCCAAGTACACTGTGAGAGAACATTTTCAAAGCTAAAGATCATAAAGAACCGATTAAGAAATTCATTGTCAGAGGAAAACTTGGAATCATATGCACTGCTGTCTATTGAAAAGGAATTGTTAGACAATTTGGATGGAGAAAAAATTATTGACAGATTTGCGGAGACATCTAGTGAACTGGAACGCTTGTTGACTTGCTCTTAATCTAGTGGAATTCTGTACTTTTGTGTTGTCAGTCTTTAACAGTAACAGGTGTTCTTTGAAAACATTAAAATTGGTAGATAGTTTGCATTTTATTTTAAGTTTGCTTAAAAACATTTTGTGGATGTGTAGCACACTGTAATTTTGGAACCATATAGTTATTTCAAGAATTTTTTAACATTCAATCATAAATTTGAATTTATATTTGTTACTTCCAGTGATTATGTATTATACTTAAATTAATTAATAATGTCTTTAACATATCTTTAGATTAGGAATAGATTATTGATTTTAAATTATATTTATATATACATAAAATGATTCCGTTGTTGTAGTCATCAAATAAGGAACAAGCAGAGTTATTAACTGTTTTTATTTATTATGGGAGAGTGGCAGAATATGCGCACATCTCGTAGGAAAGTTTCAAGTCAAAAGAGAACGGAAAATCCCTTCATTCTCTCAGATAAGGGATTAACATATAGACACTTCATCAAAGTGAAGGGAATATTAGCTATTTTTAGTAAATTACGAAAGTGTTTTAGGAAAAAGTATGGCGCCAACAAGTTGCTGATTTCGCGATTTAAGCTGGCGTGTGGAAGCGATTAAAATTTTCTTTTAGTAATAAATATGCCAAAACGCGAGATTTAACATACCCCTAGCGCGGGAAATAAAACGAAACTGGAGTATAAGAAAAATGACTTTAGAATACATTAATATTGTACTAAGATTTTAAAATATATAATATTAGAATTTAAAGTAAAATTAAGTGAGATTATTACATATACATATATATATATATATATAATAATTAAATTAATAATATATTTAATAATTTATAATTATATATATATATATATATCATAACATTAATATATATAATATATATATATTAATGTTATGATTGTAGATATGTGTGGGCACTCACTGACTCCTGGCAAACACTATTTTCAGATCCAGTCCGCCACTGTTTGTGTATCACGTTAACAATCTACAATTATTCGAAATTATGTTGAATTTTTACCCCAATCTAGTTTTTAGTATTTTTGAAAATGCAACCGCAATCACCCCTGTTTATCTTTAATTAATGTTTCAATCCTGTTTCATTTGGTGCCCTTGCCTACACGTGCACTTTGGGCAGCGAGAAAAATTTTCCCTCAAAGATGCAGATGAAATACTTTTACAGTTGAAATTAAATAGCATACACCTCCATGCTATTCTATTTCAGTTGCAGCTAGAAAGATAGATATCTTAAGAAATCCATCAATTCATGGAATCTATTCTAAATTCTAAGAAATGGGTCAAGGACGACAGATGTTTTCCTTTCACAACGGGATAAAGCGAGGGAAGGGTTTAACAACCCCTTCTATTTGCTAGATTCTGAGAACTGAGCCATTCGAAAGACTAGCCATATCTGACCATTATCATTCTCAACTTGTGAAGCATTTGTGGAAGGACCCCTGAGCTCAAAAAGGGGGGAGAGTTATCTTTGAGAGAGGTATGATTGGCTTCCTACTGTCTCTCCCTCATTGTGCTCAGTATTGTACAGATGTACTGCTAAGCTCTATAGCGTATATACGCTGTGCCCCTAATAGTGACACTGACCGGGCCATCCTTTACACATAACATGTGTCATACATATCAGTGGCTTCAGGGTTAGAATACATTCATCAATATGCTGACCAGGCCCGGCCTTAGCAAGTGCGGTGCCCAATTGGAAACAATTTTTGATTGCCCCGATTCCCGGTAGGTCAAAGTATCAAAACCGGTAGGTCATTAGCATTTAAAATAGATTTAATTAAAAAACCAATGCATGTTTAATAAAAATAAATAATAATCAGATTTAAATCAACATTTTCATCATTATTTTAATGATTATGTAAAAAAGAGTTAAATCGTTTTAATTCAGACAATCAAAATTACTATAAGAGACAATAGTCTTCTCGATGTGTTTTTTTTTTTAAAAAAAACTGCTTGGAAATTCAACTCAAACTGAATTTTCATTAATTATTATTATGTCAACGACATTCAAACGGAAGTATATACTCTTATTTCGCATCTGAACGTTGCTGCATCTGCGTTTAATAAAAATAAGTAATAATCAGATTTAAATCAACATTTTCATCATTATTTTAATGATTATGTAAAAAAGAGTTAAATCGTTTTATTTCAGACAACCAAAATTACTATAAGAGACAATAGTCTTCTCGATGTGTGTGTGTTTTTTTTAAAAAACTGCTTGGAAATTCAACTCAAACTGAATTCTCATTAATTATTATTATGTCAACGACACTCAAACGGAAGTATATACTCTTATTTCGCATCTGAACATTTGAAAAAACTTATTTTATGTTATCGTGAACATCCACTAGTAATTTAAATTTGCAAAACTTTCTTAGATTTATTAAAACAAATCATATTCCTGTAATGCAATAAAAACATGTTTTTTTAATAATTTGTTAAAAACAATAATTAATTGATTTTAATTTCAATAAATTCGGTTACATTCTTTGTAGCACGATAGCGCGGGGCCCTATTTGGAGCAATCGGTCCAATCGGCTTAAGGCCGGCCCTGATGCTGACTGAATATGGTTTATGGGGTGATCAGATGGACACTTGTGGTCATCCATCACACTTATTGCTCAAAACAAAGGGTTTAAATCTTCGCCCCCCCCCCAAGCAATTCCCGGATTGCTTTATTGGTTACAAAATTTCGTATCTGCTACAAATTTTCGAGCCAAAAAATATTCCCCGTTCTCAATTTTGGATGAAAAATGTTTTCGCGATTTCAAATAATCATTGATAGGATATAGGAAAATAAGGCAAGCAAAAGAATGATCACTGAAAGATACTGAGAAGAAAAAATTCATTTCAAACAGTTGCCAATTAAATCTTTGCTAAATGTTTTTAACATGGCTGATTTAAGGATATTTAGGTAATTACTTTCAAATGCTAATGGTCAATAAATTTAATGAAAAAAGTTTTTAAAGCCACACTTTTATTTAGTGTGCTAAAAAGAACTTTTTTATATTAATCATTTCGCAATTTTACTCCTTAATTTAGAATCCATTATTAAAAGTATTACGGAATCTTGAGATAATTTTTTCTCAAATTTACTGCCAAGGGGGGCCACCACTAGTAAGGAATAAAAATTTTATTAGCATAATCATTAACTGATAATTAATTTCTGAAAATATTTAAATAATGTATTGTCTTCGATAATACACGTGTGTACACAATTTCAAACTCTAGAACGTGAGGAAATGGATGAAGAATTGAGTACAGAATGCTGCGTTAAGCCAGGACCGGATTTACACATCTCTGCGCTCTAGGCCAAAACTTATTCTGCCCCCCTCCCCCTTCTCAAAAAGGTTAATGTATAATTTTCAATTTAATATACAATAGTTTATTTCTGAAACATATAAGCATTTATTACAACTAGGGGGTTACACCCCTACTCGCTCCGCTCGTCAACCCCCAAGAATCACGTTGTGACTCTTTTGGGATCACTACGTGATCCCAGCTAGCTTTGCTCGCTCGCCGTACAGTTATGACTGTCTGCTAGTAGAAGGAAATTATCAATACATTAATTGCTAAAAGTAAATTTAAATTATTTGAAATAGCATAAAATTCTAACATTTTTTCAGCAATTACTAATAAGCTAAATCATCAAATTTCTAAAATTAAAATTTGCTAATAGCCTATAAGATATAAATATATATATGTAAATGTGTCAAAGAAATTTGAATGCTAAAATGTATAATTATAAAATGTTTACAAATATAAATTATTTGCATCAATCAGAAATCAGGCATTTAAAACTTCTTGGTACACAAAATTGAATATATCTTCAGCAGTTTAATTAAGCCCTAACTTTATTCCAACAAACTTCTAAATTTCCATTCTTCTCAATGAATTATTGCTCAGAAAAACTTCGTCACATGTATACACACTCACTGCAATAATTATTTAGCCAAGAAAGTTATAATTTTTTTCTCTGGGTAGTTATTTATGCGTTAAAACCTCAGAAAGTTTGAGTTACGAAAGATTATTTAACCCATTTCACAAACTTTTAGCTTAAAAAGCACAGTTTAACGTGGCAAATGGCTTTAAACATGTTACGATTCGCTATTCAAATTAAAAACCATAATAAATATTTACTTTTACCTTTTTAAAAATAACAAAATAGCCTTTTTTGGAAATTTTTAAAAATTTCTAAAATTCTTGCTTTTTAAACCAAAATTTTAAACATGCTAGTTTTCACTGATATTTTGATCAGAAAAGCTTCGCCACATGTATACACACTCACTGCAATAATTATTTAGCCAAGGAAGTTATAACTTTTCTCTCTGGTTGTTATTTATGTGTTAAAACCTCAGAATTTTTGAGCTACGAAAGATTATTTAACGCATTTCACAGACTTTTAGCTTAAAAAGCGCAGTTTAACGTGGCAAATGGCTGTAAACATGTTAAGATTCACTATTCAAAATTAAAAACCATAATAAATATTTACTTTTACCTTTTTAAAATTAACAAAATAGCCTTTTTCGGAAATTTTTAAAAAATTCTAAATTTTTTTCTTTTTACACCAAAATTTTAAACATGCTTTTTTTTCCACTGATATTTTGATCAGAAAGCTTCGCCACATGTATAAAAGAACAGACTCCCACTAAAGTCTCACAACTATATTCCTGTAGCTCGGCAACTTCGCTCTGTACACAAAAACGCTTCTTTCTATTTTGTTCATTCCGATTGGATCGTATTATGAAAGATTCCTCGATAGTTTCATTAGACCTATCTTGACGTTTTCGATTTATAATCGAAACCGCCTAAGTTAAACTTATTTTGAAAAATTGTGATGTCCCAGATCAAATCAGTCGCTAATTCGAATGTAAACAATCTAAACTAGCGAGCTGTTGCCAAACGGCGATTAAGAAATTCGACCCTTTTTTATCGCCACGTAAGAGAATTATATATATAGATGTTTGCAATCTTTGAATCAGATTACTTTTTTAATTCAAAATTACACTACGTAGGAAATAACATAGTATTAAAGCGTACAAAAATACTCCATTTCTTGAAATCCCTAACAGAACTTTTTCACTCGCGTTTCTGACCTTGAATAGGTTTGTTACTCAAAAAAAAAAAAAAAGCATTCTGTAATTGATAATTTGATTTTCCCTTTTACGCGGGACGTGCACTACCGTTGACTAACATAATTTCTTCCTTTCTATCTCAGAAGTAATTATTATTATTATTAATTTATGTATTTTTAATTCTATGTTTGGTAGAGTTTATATTTGTGTTTTCTGTGTCGTTTGATGTGTAGTGTTGTTTGTGTGCGTTTTGTTTTTTACTATGGGGTTTCAATCTTTGACTTATTTATATATCTAATTTTTACTGCTTTTTCTGTGTTTATTTGTTTGTTTCTTTTTCAATACTTATCTATTTTTTATGTATTTTTACTGTTCCTTGCTTGCCCGAGCAGTAAATCAAGCTATTCTCTCCCCACCGAGGTGGGTCGAACCATGTTTACACTCCCAGCTCTCTTGTATTTAAAAGTCCTGCCCCTGTTCGGGCAATGCCTGTATCATCTTATTGTACCCAATAAATCCCGTCCTCCACATGCTGGTGCAGCGACTCTCTCCCCGCTGCATATAGGCATACTGTACTCGAGCAGAGCACCATTGTAACTTTGGAGGGCTCTGATTGGACAAGCGAATCTGACATAACTATGCTTTACTTGTTTTTTTACCTCTGACTACGCTCTGACTGATTCTTTCAACTAGCGATAGCGAAATGTTCTTTGTGTAATACGCCATGGCAGAATTCCAATCTTCCCCCTTCTTTTGTAAACTAAGTTGTTAAAATCGTTGAAGATGAAACCATCGTTCGAAGCAACCTTAAAAGTGTTTCCGATGTGTATTCATGGATAGAAGAATAAGGAAGAACATCTGACACGAATTGGAATCTTCGGTCTTCTAGACCATCTGGAACAAGGCTTGTGTGCTGGTAAGTAGCAATAATTATTTCAAATCATTATCTTTTAGATGACGTATGTTGTAATTTGTAATCTTATATCAGGCATCATTTCAATACTTATATTTATTATGGTTTAAGTTAACAATTATAATATGAATTTTAATGTTTCAGATCTGAATGAAGCAATAATGAAGCAAATCTAAAGACATCAAATCAAGAAGAAGAAAGATTCCCCTTTCGAAAACAAATTCAGGCAATATCTTGGAGAAAAAATTAGTATATATTTATAGTTTTAAGAACTATAAATAAGATACGTGTGTCTCATTGTTGATTAGATGTGCAGAAGAGTGACATCAGATTCGCTTGTCCAATCAGAGCCCTCCAGAGTTACAATGGTGCTCTGCTCGAGTACAGAATGCCTATATGCCTCCCCGCTGGTCCTCTACTTTCCTTGCACCCTTCTTGGGTAGGCAGTTGGGGTATTTTTACACCACACCAACGGGAGGTCGTTAGGATAACTACGTATGATTTAGCTGCAACAAGCCCGATCTAGAGTGGAATCGGGTTTCGAACCCTTCGTCCTCAAAGCCAAGACCTTACCACTAGGCCACCGCGGACTGAAAGCTTACTGAAGTAAACAGATCTTTTTAAATGCCTTTCATTGCAAATAAGTTCAAAGGCAAGAGACAACAAGTTCGACAGAACACAAAAATGTATCGCTCAATACATTTAATCTAACGTAATTTGTAAATTTCAAAAACATTATTTTATATAGTCTTTTGAAAATAACACTGAAAAACGTGTAAATATTTTGTTTTTATTTCTTCTGAACATTCGCCCTATGACGGTTGTGGCCTAGGGTGGCCCTATGAGAAATCTGCCCTGCGTTTAGCTTATCAAGATTAAAAAATAAAAAGAACATGTTCGTTGGTAATGTGTGTGATAAATGAGACCACGACCATGTTGACAAAACGTTAATATGTTTGTGTAACTTTTTAAAGTCATATAGAATAAAAAGTCGAAAAGATATCATGTCCAGAGCGCCGTTTACGCAAGTTAAGCCTCTTATGATGAAGGGGGAGAGAAAAAATCATGGAATGACCTGAGCGCTGCCTACACTCGGTACACTACTGTCAGTATGTAAAGTCATTAAAGGTTAACCGAGTCTCATTCCTAACGAAGGGAGAGGGCCTAGGGATAAAAAGAAGGAATGGTGCTTCCGGTCAGGCACACAAATACAGTGCCCGCCGCTTATTAAAATCGCATTCTTTCTTAGGACATTTGATTTTATAAAGCGGCTGATTTTATAAACCGGCATATCTACACTTAGAAAAAATAAAAGTTGTTAAAGTTAAACTTTACAAATACACTAAAGGCTAAATTAAATACTACATTTATATTTTATTTTGCTCTTTCCTGCCACTAAAGGAATTTTTTCCAATGATCCCGCATATTGCATGTTAGCAGCACGGTTAATCCTTCTTTAACTTTTCTACATCCACCGGTTGATTCATTTTTAAACAGCA
>BGPR01038965.1:0-14487 GCA_013235015.1 Araneus ventricosus | reverse complement strand
TTTAACTCAATTACTTCGTTCCGGTTACGTGTTGCTCTACGTGGAGTCTCAGCTCGCTTCGCTCGCCATACAGTTATGCACTTCTGCTTTATTAGAATTATAAATGACATTAATTACTGAAAGTAAATTTAAATTATCTGAAATTACTTGAACTCCTAATAATTCTTCTTAATTATTGAAAATTAAAATCTTCTGGTAGCACAGATATGTAATCGTTAAGAAGAATTTGGATATGTTAATATTTATAATTCAAAGGTGATAAAATAAATCAAATTATTTTCATTCAGAAATCGTCATTTAAAATTTTGCGCGATTACACTTTCATAATTCTTCAACAATTTATTTCAACACTGCTTCGTTTCCACCAAAGTTTTAGTTTAAAGCTGATAAGAACACTTTTTTCCAAATCTTCAAAATTTTTTTTTAAAGTTGCGTTTTTCACTAAAATCTGAAACATTCCCACTTTTCAATTGGTCATTTCCACTTTTACTTTACTTAAACCCACTTTTCAATTGCTTGCTCCCAAAGCTTCTGCATACATGCTTATTTCAATATATTCAGATCAAAATATATATGTTTTCTCAATCTTAGACATTTGTGTTTTTAAATCTCAGAAAATTCTAATTTGTCAGAAGAATGATTAACCATCTTCGAATCTTTTTTTTATCTGAAAAGGACAGTTTACAAAAGAAAGTGGCTTGAAATCATGTTCATATTAACTATTCAAATTAAAACCCATAATAATTATTTACTTTTAGCTTTTGTAACTGATACGATAGACCTTTTCAAAATTTCCAAAATCTTACATTCCAACAAAATTTTAAACAAATTCAATTAAATGATTCCACAAAAGTTTCCCTACTTGCATACATGCGTATTCAATAATTATGTTGATCAAGAGAAGCTATAGTGTTCTTCTCGAGTGGTCATTTTGTGTTTTTTAAATCTCAGAAAGAATTCTAATTTGTCGAAGAATGATTTAACCATCTCGCAAATTTTATCTGAAAGGGACAGTTAATGAAAAACGTAAACCAGACATTTTCATAATAATATTCAAAGATTGACGCCAAATAATTATTCATCCTTAGCATTTTAAATTAGTTAGATATCCTTTTTCAAAATTTACAAACATTTTTTTTCAACAAAAGAATAAACATGACAATTTTAAAACAGAAGCTGAAGTGCTTCCGCACACATGTGGTACTCACTCCATCATTATTAAGTAAGGAGGCACACTATTTCTCTGGATAGTTATTTGTTTTTTAAATGTAAAATAGATAGCCAATTTTTCAGAAACTTTATGCTAAAGGACAATCCAGTATTAACACACATTCTAATTCATTTGTCTAGTCAAACTAGGGACTCAAACTTATTATTCAAACTTTCTAACTATAAATAAAAAAATTCAAGTGTTCGGCGATTCCCAACGTAAACAACCAAATTTTCCGAGCTGCTGCCAAACACGGCGATTTACAAATTTGCCCAATTTACGTCAACATAAGCGTTTATATATGTAGATTTTGTTGTGTATTGCAAATAAAATGTTATATTAATTGATATTCATAGGCAAATGAATAATTTTAAATGCGCTATCAACTTGAAGAATTATTTCTTATATTCAAATTGCATTTTTTGTCATTAAAATCTCAACACATCTAAATAAGTAATAACATCCTTAAAATTACCAACACAGATTTAATTAATACGCAGTTTTTTATTCATTGTATGGCTTTATATTCAGTCAACAAAATATAATTATACAATAATTCTAATGTACAAAAGTACTTTCAAAGATTAAATTTAAAACTGGATTTTTTGTCAAAGGCAAAGAATGAATTCCAAAATAAGAAAGTAATATCATCTGGTGCCATCAGATGGCGGTATTCAACGGATGTACTTCACCCTTTATTGTAGTTTATTTTAAAATATAAATTTGTTTTCCAAGCACTAATAGATATACATTTAAGGTATTCCGATTATATAATTATAATCCAATCTTAGATATTTGCTCAGCGTATTTAACTCTCATCGATTTTGATAATTTACATAGATGAAATAGAAAGTCATGAGGAGGTCTATGAGGGCTCAGTTTATTAATTTTGCAGGAAAGGAAAAAAAGTTTCTAGTCTCTCCAAAGTTCGCAAAGTTGCCACATGGATAAAATTTTAAATTAAGAATAATAAGATACATTTAATTTGAATTACTAAGCACCAGTAAATCTCTTCTTCGCAAAAATTATTTAAAAAAACAATTGCAAATTATTATTATGTATATAATAAAATGGCCAATGTAAGCACTATAAAATCTAATACCTTGAGCTAAAAGCTGAAATTTGGTACATCAAACATTTAAAGGGAGGGAAAATTGTACTTGGGCCCTGTTTAGAAATTTTAACTAGAATTTTAATTTAAATGAAATTATTTATGAATTTGTGGGCGTTTTCATTATAATTTCAAAATATTATACGACAAGTATTTTTACAAGATAAAATATTTTTAAAAAATCCCTTTCTTTTTTGTGATGCCAATTCGTTGCTTTATACGATTTTCTTTTCTAAGTTTACATTCGTTTCCACGAGCTGTCTAATATCAAATACATAATTCTCAGTCGAATTTTATCTCCTACCCATTTCTAATTGATGTCATAAATTACCATCTGATTGGGTTAGATGGGTTTGAACCTCAAATCAGAAAAATGGAATATATTATCTTCCTGACCTTCAAGTAAGAACAACTAGTTTATTCTAATTTTCGATTACCAGCCGGGGTATATAAATCAAACTTTAAATTAAAGAAACTAGAATAATGTTAAATAATTTGTCAAGTGATTTGTGAAAAAATTGATATAAAATGTTTTTATTAATGTAAGTGGTAAAATTTTACAAACACTATATCGAATTCAAGATATTTTGTCTTTTCCTACTTCCCTTTAATGTAAGATCTATTTCTGGAAAGATGAATACAAAATAAAGTTTATAATGCCTGTACTTGATAATTACTTCATAATCAAAGTTGCCGGTTTTTTTAACAGTCTCAGAACGCGTAACATAAAATAGTTGCACTCACTGTTTCAAGATTAGATTATGCAGAAAGCTTCTATATAAAACGCATACGTGTTAAAATTTGAAATCATTTGACACTAATTCGATGAGTGTCACTTGAGTATATATATCTTGACTAGCAACCATCAATTTTTGAAACTTATCTATGCATTTAAAAACTAAGCAATACCTAAATGTATATTTTGAACAGCTTCGTATATCTAAAATCGCAGTTTCAAAATGTAACGGAGACTCATAAGAGTTTCAATATCCTCGTTGTATTTGGAGTAGCATGTATGATATGAAGACAAGAACTTCCTGAGAAACTCACGTCATTGATGGAATATAAAGGACGACAAGAAAGCTTTATGTCCGAAATCTAATAAATATTTCCTTCAGACCTTGGAAGAAGTTGAGGTCAAAAACCGGATGATTATTGTATCTGAAAGGTAATTTTTATTAAACTTAATGGGACAGTCTTTGTAAAATTATTGCTTCAGAGAACAATACAATATTTGGCTATGCTACAAATAAACAAAGGATAGATTCAAGTTAAACACGAAATCAGAGTCATCCTAGACTAAATCTTTATAAAAAAACATGTTATCGAGAGACTTTAACGATATCTAGGATCGAGGTTTTGTATTTCTAAAATTTGAGTTATTTTCATCAGTTTGTTTTCCGGAGGTTGAAGAGAAGTCACCGAAAGGGTCCAGTAAGTGTTATTGAATGTATCCTGTTATAAAATCTATACAGAAGATTTTTCAAATCAAAATGTTGCTATTATATCAAATAGAGCTTTTTCAGCCCACTCAAGTTCATGCAAGAATAACTAGAACCAACAACAAATTCTCAGAGATAATTTCAGAAGGAAGAGATATTTAAAATTTAAAAATATAAATATATCATTTTATAATAGAAGCTACACCGATCCTAGATATTTTATCGTCTTATGATAACAAAATTTAAAATAATAAAACAACACATTTTGGAATACCACAGAGAATCACGTTAAAAATTTTGCAAGTAATTGGATTTTGTCCCTCAGAGAACAAATAAATCAAAATTAAAGTAATTTTACTTATTTCAAGATTTCCTGAAATTATTTGATTTGTAATATTTTTTAAATGTCTAAATGTTATTAATGGAAATAATATATTATATTATTTAATATGAAATGTATTTATTGTCAGGTGATATTCCACAGAAGCCGCAGGAAGACAAGGTATTAAGTTTACGCTGCTCTTTACTGCGCGG
Organism: Araneus ventricosus; assembly: GCA_013235015.1. Classification (NCBI taxonomy): domain Eukaryota; kingdom Metazoa; phylum Arthropoda; class Arachnida; order Araneae; family Araneidae; genus Araneus; species Araneus ventricosus. The sequence goes on along the minus strand of BGPR01038965.1, from coordinate 10,190 downwards.
TACGATTGTCATTTCGTCCATAACTGCAAGTTGAGGCGGAAAATATCAAGAAATGTTTGAATACCAAATCATAATTCAATCTATTTATAAAAATTTGCGTAATTAAGATTTTTTTTTTGTATCAAGTAATTATGTTTTGTATAGATTAATATATATATATCTTTGCAACTGGCATAGGTTATCTTGGAATAATAAAATTAAATATTAGCTGTCCGATTTTTTAAATATACAAGGTAGTTAATATACAAGTAGAGACTTATTTATTTATAATTTTGTTAGGCAATAACAGTTTACACTTGAATTTTCACTTCAGAAATAATTGTCTGAGAACAGACTACCTGCGGAGACTGTTCTGAGGACTCTTTCATGAAGATTTGGAACGTTCGGATACTGTAGCCGCCTTCAACTGATCAGTTGCAGCCTTTTCAATATTCGATATTGATTCCCAAAATGACGCCTATTGGAAGTGCATTTTCACACGTGGGGAGAGGTAAAGTCCACATGGATTCATGCTCAGATAAGGACTTTAAAATAGCAAAGATAGATGATTTTACTTGCAAAAGCTATTAATGGATGCTGTAGATAAGGCACTTGCTGTGAGTGAGAACAAGCAGCATAACCTATTTTCACAGTCGTTGAAGTACCGTCGGTGCAATCAGGTGTGGTTGATTGTGACCTCAAGGCTCAAACCTTTCTTGCCGATTCCCTGTTAAAAAATCAGGAAATCAGCATGCATTTGAATGTGCTTACTCATGTTTTGCTTTTTTTGGCCTGGAGTAAGCTGGCCAGGAGTGGGGACATTCTCAACACTGTTTCTTTCTGGGATCTGAAACACCCAAGTCTCCAGCACAAGAGGGTCACTTCTATTCACATCAAAGGCTACGTTACTCAGTAATCTTCAACTGCAGGGTCGAACAGGACAGCCTGAACAAGTGAAAATGATTGTAAAGACCTACTGCAGGCGAATTCCAATTCCGTTCCAGCTCTATATGATGAGAGCAGACCATCTCAGCGCTTGTATAAATACCAAATACTAACTATCCATTGAAGGGACGATGCTTGAATAACGCTAACTATAAAATGAAAAAAATAATTCTAATTACATTATTACACCTTATTTAAAAATTTGATCGATCATACAATAGTCTACTCGATATTTTTTAATAGTCCGCAAATAAAATAATTTTATTAAACTACCAAACTTGAAATGTAAAAAGAACATGCTAGATTACTATTTATTAAAACATTCGAAAATACCGTAATGTTTTGTCTACCTGTCTTACTGTGCATATTGTTTTAGAAGGAAATCATGTAATACAGTTAAAAGCTATGGTTACTATATACTAAACATACACATTTCTCTACGTAAATAGAATTTAGACATAGTCTAATTTAAATTGAAATTATCAAAACTGTGAAAAAAACGTTTATGCACATTTGAATGAAAATATTTTTATTTAAAAGTATTTAAAAATATTACAATCATTGAAATTATTTTTGTCCCGATAATGCAATTCTTCTTGCTTTCTATAAAATAGTATTATCTTTTTCAGAGATGGCTATCGCTCGAAGATAGTACATGTTGTCAACGTCACCAACTGTTTTCCAGTGGAACTTAACAAATATGTTATAAAGTGCTTCTATCCTTTTCTTCCCCATAACGCTGCCGCTATCTAATAAAACCAATGAATCTCGAAATTTTACAATCTCGAATGCGGAATATTGTATTAAATCTCCAGGTGAATCTACTCTAAATATGGTTTAATGGAAAAGCTAAAGTATATCAACTTCCATAACGCCTTTTTCGACTTTTTCTGTGCTTTGGAAGAAGTCCTTGTCTTAACATGACAGATCTTTTTAGCTCGAGAAAGCCAACTTTTGTAACGTCAGTTCCAATTTCAACATATTACTTCCAAACCTCATCTTGTGCAACTAAATCAGATGCCAGTGTTAACAGATTTTGCAGAAAAATAAATGAAGTGTCCAGTGTAAGCAAAGCTTCGAAAGCCGCAACTGGTGGACACAAGTCCTAGAAATTAGGAATAAGCAGAGCATTAAGACGAAGTGTCCAGAACACCCGGGACTCTTTGAAACAACATTTTGTCTAAACATAATCTAAACAGAGAGGAGAATTCAAAAAGGACACAAAAATGGGAAAAAAATCACCCTTTCGAAACTTATGTTTTAACTCAACAACCCCATAATGTAAACCATACAAAGCATTGGTCAATAACTATTAGAACTGTTCAAACTCCTGGGACATTCAAATAAAGGGGAAGTCAGCATATTCTCAGAAGATATTCTTAAATATCTATATCCTCAAGTACATAATAATACATCTTCGGACATCCCTACCAGTCAGGTTATCCAATAAATACCATTTTCAGAAATTGAAATTAGATATGTCCTCAAAAAAGCGGCACTTGATTAAGTTCCAGCCTTCGACTCAATAGAAAATATAATTTTGAAGCAAATAAATAAAAATTTCTCCAACCTACTACATACTCTCTTTAATAGATCCCTTCACTGCAATGTTTCCATATTTCATTAACAAAGGAACCATAGTGTTGCTTCACATAAAGGGTAAAGAAAAATCCAGCATTAATTTTTATCATCCAATCTCTCCCACCATCGTCAAAACCTTTGTAAATGATCTCCTGCAGAAACTATATCATAACCTAAAAATTAACAACTTATTAAACCCAATCAATTCGGTTTCAGAGATGGAAAGTGCAGATACCAAGCAATACCACGCTTTACAAAAAAATTAATAATTTCAAGTAACAAAAAGAGCACATTGTTGTTATCTCTTTAGATGTACAAGGTGATTTCGACAACCTGCAAAATTCCCCCATCAACAATAAAGTTAACTTCAATTCTAAAACCAGAGAAACTCATAAAGATATGCTTACAAATAGTTCCTCAAAAAGCACAAGGTCTAGTTTCCTGTTCCCAGAAAAAAAGCTGCGCTTCTGTACCGGACCAATCTTTTGAAACCTTGTCGCTAACGAAATCCTCTCAGAAGAATGGCCATTTAACATTTTCCTCCAAGCTTTTGCAGACGAATTTTTTACGCTGTAGCTGAGTCAACGGGAGCAAAGCTGAAATCAACCACACAGGAAGCAGTTTCAATCTTCTAGTGTTGGACGGATAAACAAACAAATTTCAACTGAAAAAGTCATGCAATATTCTAACTAGCAAGTTACTTAATGGCCAACAATTAAATGTAACAATGTCCCCATCAATGAATGCAATGCAATATCAAGAATCCTGAATTCAATTCAAAGGAAATTTCTCCTTTTATTACTGGCGCATTCCGCACAACCTCTACTGCAGCACTCCAAGTTATCGAAGGTATTCTCGCGCTGCACATCAAAGCACAAGCAGAAGCAGCTTATATACGAAAAAGGGACTTAAATAATGCCAAATAGTTTTCAAAATTCAACATTACAGCCAGAAGACTTTGGGGCCAAATGCTCCCAATAAAAACTCCTTTCACCAGACTTCCTTGTAGACAGAAGAATCATTTTCAAAAAAAGAATTCCAACAATCAAACAAGATAGACATTTTCACAAACGGGTCCATAATCGAAGAAAAAATCTGACTTTGCCTACTCCATCTTCGAAAACGACAATATCACGCACCAGTGGCTTTTCAAACTGAGCGAAAAACCCGACTTTCCAGCCGAACATCTAGCCATTGAAGAAGAGTATATCTGGGCTAGCAAAAATAACATCAAACTCAAGATGTGGAGTGAAAATGAATCAAGATTCAAGTGGTTCATCTCATTTTCAATCATAAGCTTAATTGCACAAAAATCATACTACTTAGTCTCACATCCATTCAACTCGGGTGTATTAAAGCACAGGTGAGAACAGAGGTAACGGAGCAGCATATTGCTTCGCCAAACAGGACTTATCTGTAGTATGCTTCTTCAATATCTAGCTCCAAGAAGACTATTACAAAGTATCATTAAACACTCTAATCTACGGCGCTGGCAAGAAGAAAGGGACAACGGTTTAACAGGAGGAAACTTCAACCAAATCCTTCCCAATGTTTCCTATACACCAGCTCCCTGGAACAGACAAGATATAATCTTCGCCACTAGCCACTTACCTCATATTTCAAACGTTTTCACATGAAAGAATCTGACAGCTGCTGTAGGGAAGTGCGCGATCGACTCCTTTACGCCACCCGCTGACCATTCACCGCTTCTTTTCACATCACCAAACCCTCCCAGGATCTCGAAACTGTCTGGAAGAATAAAGGCATGAAGAATAAATCATCCGTGATGAAAACAATGGCTCAGACTCGTAACAATTTCTCAACATCTCAGTAGACAAATGAACCCAATCAATATATGTTTTAAATACTTTCTTCTCCCACGTTGTACAAAAAGTCTCCAAGCATGTCATATTACGTATACATAATTTACTATTGCTTCATACCATCTCAATCATCTTTAATGTTTACATGTCATTTTATACTTGGTGAGTTTTGTTTACATTTTTTAATTATTTCCATTAAATTTATATTGTATAATCATGAAACTTTGTTTGCAGTGTATGTATCATGACGTCCCTTTAATTTCTAAAATTCATTTTTTAAAATAGATTTTCCATAAATCTGACTGCGTATGCCCATTCATCTGATAGGGACACTCCACGGTTCCAAGATCAGAGGCATACTGAGGCGAAAAGAAAAAGTTTACTTCTGTAATTTCAGTTCTCTTTGCAGCATGTTCATTACAGCTAATTATGAGTATGTTATAGAATTTTTGATTTGTCTTACAAGCATATTGAGCTGGGCAAGCCCGAAGATCCACTTATTAAAAACGCTAATAATAAAACCTATTCCGATTATCACACCTTAAAGCTTTACAAAAGTTCCATTAGCTATTGTTCTATCAACGTATCTGAACAAACTTCGTGTAATTTCTTTTTTCAACGATTAATAGTAAAGAAACTGTCCCAAGTAAATTTGGAGAACTCTTCAGCTGGCCTGTCCTTTTCAAGCATACCCATATCATGTAAAGCCTTAACGTTAGCCCTGTCCTGTCCTATTGCATAAAACATTGGAAGCATTGCATTAACGCTGTTGAAGTGAAGGTTCCAACCAACCACAAGCTGTGTTTGAATATTTAAAGTTACAATTCCAAATACTGAAACCAGAGTTGAGAAGAATTGAATTTCTTCCAGGCAATCTTTGACGGTAGACTGATTTCAAAATTGGAGAGGAGATCAGTCAGTAGGTCTTTACCTGCGTTTGAAATATCCATTTCATCAAATTATTACTGAAAAAACTATCAGAGCTTAGATGTGCCTGGGATTGCTCTTGAATATGCATGTCCCAAAAGCATTAGGAGATTGATGCGTTACCGTGCAAACTTTGCCATTTCTCTGAAATTCAATTATTCTTCATTATAAAGCCATGATCCAAAATAGCAAGCTCTTCAGGAAGTGCAAGCCTCTCAATCGAATGATGATATTCGAATCTATTCGATTTTCAATCACCCACAAGCAGCATTGGGCTGTTATGTGCAAGGACCGCCGAGGCTGAAGCTGTACTAATAACAAAGCACTGGTCATGAAAAAAGATAATGATACGATAAAGGAAACCAAGAATTACTACATAACTCTACATTATCAAGATAGACATATTTTAATTGCAACAGTAATTTAAATCAGTAACTTGAAATGCATCCAAAAAACCCACATATTAAATGTCCCACAAGTTACTATCATTGAGTACAATTTTGCTTCTAAACTTAACAAAATTATACGGAATTCTGCGGTAGCATTGGAATTATAACATTACTCTATCGAAGGAATTACGTTTTCTATTAATATGTCTCAATAGTTCCATTCCCTGAAATTCCTGTTTTCCCTCCTTCTGTTTTGTCTTTTCGAATATAGATGGCGCCATGGTTCTTGTGTTTCTTTGAAAAATATGCTGTTTACTTATTTTAACAGAAAGTTAGCGTAGGATTGTGATAGCGTGAGGACATCTTTTTCTATATTCTGGGCACGGGGTAAGTTCATTTTTATTATGATTGTTTTTATTAACAGCCAGATTGCTAAAATTTTTAAATCAATATTATTAGAGTTTTTATCATTGTGTTTGTTTTCCTTTTGCTTTTAAAATAATGCTTTTTAGACGTGCAGAACTCCTTTGTCTTTTGTTGGGATATTTCGGGCGAACAGAAGCTACTTTTGGCGTAATGCAAGCTTCTTACAGAAACATTTCCCAAATATTTTGAATCCATTTTGAATCCATATCGAATAGAGTCCTTAATCTTTAATAAAATGGACAAGAATGAATTCCTTGTTTGTTTAATTCTATGGCCTCTGAGTTTTTCTTAATTTTTTGGCTTTCTTTGAAAGATATTGGTTTCCATTGCTTTTTGTATGCAGCTGAAATTGCGCGCTACTTAAACATTGCTTAAATTTTATTGTCTAAATTTTCTGTTTAAATTTAGTTATTTTGTTGTTTCTGTTTTACATTTAAGTTAAATTTAATTTAAATTTATTATTTTAAAACTTATTCTTCTTTTCCTAATTGATTGGTGTCAACTCTATCGATTGGTTGGTTGGGGTTTAATGGCGCAAGAGCCTATTTTGGCTTAACTCTAACGAAGGAATATTTTTTAGAAGCAACTGGTTTCGATTATATGTGGTTGTCAGAAACTCTTTCATAAAGATGATTTCTTAAGATAACTTTAATCAGTTAATTTAAATATACAGAATATATAGTATAAAACATTTAATGTAATTTTTAATTTATCTTTTAATGAAACAAAAATTTTAGTGATATATTATAGACACTCTTTCCGCATTCGTTTTCAAGATAGATTCTCGTTGTACATTAATTAATTTCAATTTTATTTCGATATAAAACAAAGACTAACATGAATACTAAAATGAGTTTCAATATATTTTTATATCAAGCTCTTACAGATATGATCTATCCTTTGTGGGGTCAACCATTGTTTTCGCATTATTAGTGTCGTAGTTATTAGCGATTCAAATCTGAGGGTATTTTGTCACACAAGAAAGTTCAACCTATCACTGTAACGAGCGGAAAGACGTTTTTACGTCAAAATGTCTTTAGTTGAAATTAAAGATGAGATGCAGTTGCCATGTGTTAGTCGATCTATAAGAAATGCACTGCACATAAAACATATTACTGTGTAGAAGAAGTTGAAAAGAACATCTCCACTTTCCATAAGGCATATTGATTCTCATATAAATTTTGTCCGGGAACATTTAACCGCTGACCCCAACCAAAATGATATTGTCTGTTTGGACGAAAAAATGTTTCATTTAAATTATTTATTTAGTATGGGAGCCTAGGTCCCGTGTGTGGTGAAGTGTGAGGTTTCGTAGAAAGGTGAGGACACAGTTTTGCTATTATAATAATTTATTGGACAAGACGAACATAAAAGAAAGGAGATAAAGTAAAAGAATTTAGAGGAATGTCTCTGCCCGTTTGCATCAAATTAAGATAGTCAATCATCACGGCAGTTCAGGCATCGCGTTTTATCGTTCCATCGCACACAGTCTGTTCTTCACAAAGGCGGGCTCAGTTCTGTCGACAGCAAGAAGAAAGATCCATCGCGTCGCACTATGTGTACTCGTAGAGCGTTACCAATCGTTGCTTTTAAACTACGTATCCATACGGCATTCTTGACGGTGTGTGGGCGGAATACCACATTTATATGGATTTAAGTTTTACTGGTGTGATCTGAATAAAGAATACAAACTTTTTTCAAAACGCCAATTCTGAGAAGGATCTGTCATGGTTTCGACTGCATTTGCCGCCGGTGGTGCAAATCAAATTGTTTCTGCAGAAAATAAAATGAATTCAGTGTTATATCAGTACATTCTGGCAGATAATTTATTGACTATTTCTCCTCTGTTGAATGTTCATCAGAAGATTGTATATTTCAACAAAACGAAGCATTTGTGCAATTTTCAATACTCCACAAAATCCTAGATGAAAGCAGTTTCTTTTCAAATGACCATCTCGGATTCCCGACCTGAATGCAACGTGAAAACTTTCGGTCATTCTTGCTCGATATGTTTACAAGAATGCTCGACAGTAGAAAAGCAAGTCTGATCTATAAATCGCAATCAAAAACTGCTGAAATAAAATTGACCTGGATTCCTCCAATGTATTTCTGGTTCTATGAACCGACTATTAATACAAGTAAAAGAAAAATGTGGTTCGAACATCACTTACTAAAGAATTAATCATATCGACTCTATATTTTAATCCAACTTCAACTGTATTGTAATTTCTCTAATTTTTTATAAAAATTTACATAATGTAATTAAACTTAAACTTATTTTTGTTGTGATTTCTTTATATCACGAAGTATCCTTACAGTTCTAAAAAAAATTGCATTTCAAAAAATTATGATTTATATATGTCTAGTTTTATGTCATGCATTTTTGCGTCTTTATACTTTTTTCCAGGACTGTATACAGAAGGGAAGCAGATGATCGGGGGCAACAAAATTTTGTCGTGGCGATGAACAGGAATCTCTATACATAAAAAGTTAAGCAGTGTCACAGAAAAAATGGTAATTTCTCTTTTACCGATGGCAACGATCGGTTTTTCTACAAAAGAAAACCGGTAGCCATGTTAGGTATGACTTCATAAGCATACCCTGCTACTATATTCGTTCTGGTGTAAAACAACTTTTTCTCTTTTATTCTCAATTATTGAGGCAAACTTTTCATTAAAAGAAAGGAGAATCCCTTCTCCTCAGAAGCAACTATATATACACAAAAGAGAAATTCACAATTATTTCATCCCCTAGAGATACGTTATTGTATTTTAATTGCGTTTTTCATTTTAAGATTTATAGTCTCTCTCTCTCTATATATATATAGTTATACATTTTTTAAACCATTAAAACTCAAATGACATTTTCATCATATTCACCTATTAAACCCGCATTTAAATTTAAATACAATAAACAATACAACCTAATATTATTCACACAATGAAATACAGGAAGCTAATATGATTAAAAATTATTACTATGAATAAGCCAATCCAGATATGGAATTCCAACAATCAAATGCCAGTCGACCTCAGGAATTGATTATGTCACATTATTTCGAAATTTATAGGCACCAACCTTCAGTGGGGCCAATTGTTGGGAAAAGACAACAAATATGGGAGTAAATCTCCAAAATATTACGAAAAGAACTAGAAAATTAACTAAATGCTTACTGATTCAAAGTCATAGCAAAAAATACCAAAAGCTAAATACGAATTACAGTTCTGCATTTATTGTGAAAATATTTTAACAAAAATACGTTATATATACTATATTAAATCATCATTAATGAATTAAACTATAAATTTATATTTTTTTGAAACGTTATATATATATATATATATATTAACCATTATGTAACATGTTATATCTGAACATTCAAAACAAAATTAACAAATCATATCAAGATTGCAATGCAAAAAAAGTTTATTAGTTAAACAAATTTTAATTATGATCCTATAAGTAATAGTGCTTAATACATGGAAATAGCATGTGGAAAACTAACTAATCTATGAAAAACTTAAATTTTTTTAAAACCAAATCTAAAATCGAATCTAAAAAATTGAATACTATAGATACAAATATGTGATATTTACACCTAATTTGAAGGTTTCTATAAAATTTTGGGCTAAATCCTTCCGCGTTAACAGAACATGATAACTAAGAAACTCAAACAGTCGATGGATAAAATTTAGAGCACAGTTTCATCATAAGAAATGTAAGTCCGTGTCAAAAGTTGGATCAAATCCATCAAAAGGTTGACTGTCTATCTGTCTGTGTAGTCGCATACTTGTGTACAAGTTAACTCATTAACACAAATACAGATAAATGAAATATGGTGTGCCGTCTTCTAATTTTAATTGTAGTTCCGTGTCCAATTTTGGTTATAATCGAAAGAAAAAAGTTTTCGAATTGCATATCTTACTATGACATGAAAAGACGCGCCATATGATGTTTTGGCACATGTTCTTCGTAAATTTGACCTCTTTCTGTCGTTAATTTATTGACTTGGCGAATTTTATCTCGCTTGCATTCTTGACCCTTTCGTATTGCAGCGTTCTGTGAAGATAATATCGATAATATATCGTGCAATTTTTCTGGGGTCGGTTATGATACCTTT
>BGPR01038964.1:0-14487 GCA_013235015.1 Araneus ventricosus | reverse complement strand
AAGAGGTATTCCTGTTTCCAGTCAGCAGAGAGTAGGACATGCATATCTTACAAAAGGAGAAAAAATATTTTGAGAGAAGAGCTCAAGTTATTATTTCTCAAATTTTTACATTGTTTATGTAGTATTAAATACTAGCCGCCATCGACAACCAGCTTATTGATTGTAATAATTTAATTATATCAACCAATTTTAACTTCACCAACTTATTTAACTTTTGGTCGGCTGAAAGTATTAATAGTTATAAAAAAACCCCAGAAATGAATTAGTTGTAAAAAAAGAGGAACAGGAAATTAGCATTTGAACCAAATTTTGATGCAGTATGTTTTCCATCTAATGAAATTAATGATTAAGTCTTTAAATTCAACTGTTAAAATGTCTAAAAAAATCTTGAGAATCGATAAAGATTTTTAAAAAATTTGATCATGCATAATTCTAATTTAAATTACAATTATTACACATTATTAATCTAATCGTTTAGTAAATATTTTACCTAATTATAACAAAGAAATAAATAACATCTCGAAGGAAAAATTATCTTGCCGTCATTTGAAAGAGTGGTTTCAGTGATAAATCTATCAAAATAATATACTAAATATATCTAAAAAATAAAGTTATTTAAAGTAACAAAGAAAGAAAAAAATTGTAGTAAAAAAAACTGGCGAAATAACGGAAAATTTTATCGCTGAAATATTTCAAATTCTTGCTTAACTTTTAATTAATTAAAATTTTAAAAAAAATTCTCCGAGGTGTACATTCTCAACTTCCATAGTATGTTTGCACCAAATTTCACAATTCTAGACTCAACAGTTAATTAAAAATTGAGCACGATTTTCACGTTTATTCGCGATATCACCAAAAATATTATTTCACAAAAATGATTTTTGAACCATTTTAAAAATTATATTTTTAATGACATGAATTTAATGACAAATTACTGAAATATTACTTGTAAAATTACTCCAATTTCAAAATTCCAAATAATCCAAAGAATTTTCTTTCGTATCTCTTATAATGGATGGTCTACCACATATGAACTCTTTCAGAGATTATCAAAAATATCTTGATTTTCATATTAAAGTTGACAGTTCCATAGATAAGAAATATCGCAGTGCATTTTGCAATCCTTTCATTTAAGCACACTCCTAAAATAAATTAAGTAACTTTTAAATATCGTTTGCTATTTTTAAATTTTATATACTACTATATTTGGAAGATAAAGTATGCCCCTCCATTTGGAAGATGTAACATAATATTGAATCCAAAAGAAAAATCCCACTAAATTTGCTTATTTTCTAATTCGGCATTACTTTTTACGTATACTGCGTAATTTGTATGAAAATTTACTTGTTTTTGGTGCTGTAATCGGACCTTTTCTGATTTTTCCTTAATTTTTTGAAATTAATGTAAGAAATGAAATTATAGCCAATAAAATGTAAACACCATTTAATGCGTAAGTTTCTAGTTTTGATGAATGCAGTTGATTTTGTTTATATTGAATCTTTTTATCACAAAAAACAGCAAAAAGGAGACCCAAATAAAAAGGAGACCTCAGCTGTATTGGCGTTGTATCAAATCCCAGTGAGTTAATGTGGTAGCCGATAGATGGCGCGGTGGCATTTCCAGTTGCACCTGTGTAGTTAACGGCTTCGCATCAATATCCTCATTTCTGGAGAGGTGTTTCCGCAGTTCCTTGCATGATGGATTCTTCCAGATCAGCACAAAAAGCAGTTATACTATTTCTTCGCATAGAAAGGGAGCATGCTTCGTAAATTTATGGCAAGATGAAAGAACGGAGTGCGGTGTCTCGCACGGTGCACCATATTCCGGTGGTGTCAGCGTTATGAGGCGGGACGCGTAAACATCAAGGACTTGCCACGCCCTGGACAGGCGCACGTTGTGACCAACAGTGCCACGATTTCGGCTGTGGATGAGCTCATGCTGCAGAATCGTCGGGTCACCACACGTGAAATTGCTGCTGAACTGTCGATAAACAAAGGAACTGTGCATCACATAATCCACAAAAAGCTTGGTTATGGCAAAGTTTGTGCACAGTGGGTGCCCAACAGGGCCGGTCCGTACAAAAGCGGGGCCTGGTGCAAAGTTGATTTGCGGGGCCTTGAAACTGATTTCGTGAAACAAAATATTTTATTGCATTAGGATTTTATGATTAGGATTGTTTTCACGGATGTCATACGGTGCAATTTGAGTTTCGAGATTTTGATTTTTCAACAACTGTTAATTATATATTTCGTCAGTTTGTAGGATTTTCGGTTTTTAAAAGTTCTGCAAGGGAGTTCCTCCTCTTTTCAGCAATTTTCTTTCTTTTTCTATGCTTTTCTTAAATTTATCAGATCCACACATGTATTTCCTTCCGGCATCAGTGTCTCTAGTCATATTCCGAAATTGTCCAAAAATAATATACAAAAATTAAGATCAATTTTTTAGTAGTATGATTACAACAAACAACTATGAAATATATTTAGTAATTTTCAGTAAAATACTATATTAAACATTTGTCTTCCCTTTATAAATAGGAATATTTTATTTATTTCCCCACCAAACTCACGATGTACTATCATCCATTACAACGCAAGCATAATGAAACACATTGTTTTCACTTTTCTTACTCTGTTTTGGCTATGTTGTGAGATTCAAAGCCACACAACCTTGCCTTTGATCCATCGACTTGAAATGTGCACCTATCGCATGATTATATTCAAATGCATGCGTATTCGGATTAAAATAAAAAAAAAATTAGAATACATTTTTACTTTCTCGTATACGAAGTATACAAAGAGAAAGTATTGTAATCGTCAAAAAAGTCGAACTCGAGATTTTGACGAATCTCCACGTTTTAGACGTCCGAAAAACACAATTTTGGAATTATGTCTGTCTGTGTGTCTATATGTCTGTGAACGCGATAACTCGAAAACTATGAGAGCTACGTGGATGAAATTTGGTATGTGGTCTTTAAACATAATTTGTAGGTTTCTATTAAATGTTGGACAAAATCCGTCAACGGGAAGTCTGTATGTCCGAAGTCATGTGAACACTATAACTCAAAAACTTGAATAGCTAGATGGATAAAATTTGGTGCACAGTTTTATCGTCATGGATGTAGGTCCGTATAAAAGTTTGGGCCAAATCCGTCAAAGGGTTGACTGTCTGTCGGCCTGTATAATTTACCATTGAAACCACTCCGCTATCTCCACGCGCATGCGTACGGAAGCAATTTTCTGTGCTCAAGAAAGGAGCGAATTACGTCAGTTTGTTCTTGAGACGGCAAGAGTGAAACCTAGAAGTGTGCGATAGATGCGTTTTAATCGGTACGCATCTCTTTGAATTCTTTACCTAGATATTTTTCAATCACTACAATGAAAAACCTTCTGATAGTCATTGGATTCAGAATGACAGTAGGTTCGAATTTTTTTAGCCACGCGAGGGAAGGAGAAACGACACCTTTTGGGGGAAGTTTACGAGAAAGTTTAGGGGAGAACACTCCCGCTGGTTAATTTGCAAAATCAGTCAGCTGAGCGGGGCCTTTAGAAAACGCGGGGCTTAGTGCGGTCGCACCTCTCGCACCGCCCTCCGGCCGGCCCTGGTGCCCAAGCATATGTCAGAGAATCAGAAGACGACGAGAATGGGTGTTTGCCTGACCAGCAGTTTCTACACTGGGATTAGTGTATCAATGTCAGTGGCGATTATTTAAAGTTGTACTGTTCCACATTTATTAATAATTAGAATATTGTTATTAAAATTTCTTTGCATATAACTGTAGTCTCTTTTTCATTTAGGCACACCTTATATATAGGTATTGATTTTTTCTTTCTGCATTTCCAAACTTACAGCCGTTATTCAGCGTAATTTTGAATTCCAATCTTGATTGACCTTCTGAATCTGAAGTTTCGATGAAATATGAGTCAGATGGGAATGAATTGGTGTGAAAAAACTAAAGAATTTTTCCGAAACAGGCAAAGCGGAACCGATTTCTTCTACGAAAAAAAAATAGACGAGAAGCAGTAAGATTTTTGTAAAAAATCACGGATTAAGAAATTAAGTAAGCCCTTGATGCAATGGCAGGGCTGCAAATTTTGCCACCCAGGTCGAACTTGCAACATGCCGCCCTTCCTCAAAATAAAAATAAATTTAAGGAAAGAATAATTGTATTTGTAATGTAAAATAAATGAAAGATAAATAAGATATGAAAACCTTCTTGCCTTTTTCTATTAGCAAAATCGTTGATAATATCATTAAATTTATTTCACGAGTATTTTTGTTCAATAGATAATATGTCAAGATTCCTTAATTGCAAGCTGATCATCGATGATCTCAGATAGCCTTTAATCAGTTTTAATTTTGTAAAACTTCTCTCACAACTTAAAACACTCACGGCAATTGCTTAACAAATTCTTAAAATTACGAAAATATCAGGAACGTAGTTTTATTGCCTATAATTTTTGAATGGGCTGTAACAATTCAAGGGGGCATTCTTTCCATATTTTCGTTTGGTCTTCATAAGTGGCAACAAAAATAAAATTTTGAAGTCTTTTTCGATCAATATGAATTTCTTTTGAAGGCCTTATACGATCGAAGAATGCAATTCACAAGGACAATGATATTCATGCAGTTTTGAAGTACGGCAGGTTTTTCAAAAGTTAGCAGTTTCAATTAAAATCAGAATTAAATACGGCGAGCAAAATGGGAAAGTATAGTTAAGGTGACATATTTTGTAAGAAAATGTCAAGGAGATTGGCCCCGAGTAATTGGCAATCTTGTGAAGAGGACAAAACTTTCTGAGTAAAAAAAAAATAAACTGAAATAATTTGAGTTGACTAGATAGCACTTTTTTAAAGTTAAAAATACGAAAAATATTGTTTAAACTATTGAAGTATCCTTAAAGGATTCCTAGATCCGCCCTTGTGCGCCAATTCTCATTGGATTTTCGCATTGACGACCGGCTTTGGCGTAGTGCAATCGAATTTGCGCGATGTGGAGTGATCGTGAATGTCCAGTTTAACATTATGTCTGTAGGACATTACGTGTATGGGACAGAAATTTAGTGCCAAACAAAAGCAGAAGTTGAGAGGAGTACACACTATATATTTAAAAATCACTGTTTCTTCATAGGTGTGTTGCCTTGTGAGAACGAATCACTACACGAAGATAATTAGAATATAGTAATTTAAGCTCTGGATTCAAATTAATATCTTTTAAAATGCTGTAGACGGTATTTACTTTCTAACTACAGCTTTTATTTTAGTTACAAGTTACAATGCATAATTTCGGTTCTCAATGCTTATTTTTATTTGTTAATCCGAAGGTCAATGATAGCATTTCGTAAAAATTACTATTTAATATTTAGTTGTATGTAGTTATAGTTTCATGCATCATTTTAAAAGTATGTACTATGTAAGTGATATTCATACACGAGAAAGTTGTGGGGAGCATATTCCCTATTTTTGAAATTGTATATATTAAAAAAAAAAAACTTTATTTCTTTTCAGTTTTTAAAATTTCAGACTGATATTAGCGTATGCAATGGAAATCGTCAAATTTGACAGCAAGGCCAGCTGGACTGTCGCTATGGCATGCGCGTTCCTGAATTTCCTTGTTTTGATACCGACTAAAGTCAGCGGTCTGTTTTTTGTAGAGATCCTTGATCGGTACCAAGTCAGCAGAAACCTAGCCGGCTATCCGGCATTTACCATAACTCTAGTGCGATGCTCAGGGGGTATGTTTTGGAATTTGATAATTCTTTCTTATAAGTGCGTAAGTACATTTCATTTTAGTTGTTTTCCAGCGCCAGTCAGATCTTAATGAAAATCTTCTTATCGTTGAATTGTCGTTAGAAAACTTTATTTCGTAAATACGAAATGGCTCTCCTTTGAAGTGCAGGCTCGTAAATGCTTTTTATTAACAGATTAACGGTTACAGTTCATCAAAAAAGTATCCGAAAGTTTCTTGTTATTCCGAAATTAATTATCTCAAAATAAAACTATAAAAATGTGTCGCAAATAAACGCAAAATAAAACTATGAAAACGTACAAATATATTCAGTGAATATAAAATGAGATTAAGCATTGTTAAGTGCAGTTTTGATTAATTCTGTACATACGAGGAGGGATCAAAAAAGGTCAAAAGGGTAATAAAAATTATTTATTATCAATAGACAGAAAATAAAATAGGAATTAAGAGGCAAACCAACCGATCACCTTTCCACATGATGTCCAAATTTTTTTAAGCATTTATCTGAATGCAGGACCAACTTGTTTAAGCCGACTAGGTAGAAAGAACGTCTCTGCCCATCGAACCAGTTTTCGGCAGCTATTTTCACATCACTGTCTGAAGAGAACTTGTTTCTGTAAAGTGTTCCTTTAATTTTGGAAGAAGGAAATTGTCACTGTGTGCCAAATCTGGGCTATATCGGGGTGGTTTGACTTCCCCCTTGAACTTTTGCAATGATTCTTGAGTTTTGCGATGAGCATGGTGTCTGGTGTTGTCATGCAGGAGGATGACACCATCACTGAAAATGCGTCGGATGGCTTCACGTAACCTTGTCAAAGTGGCACAAGCGATACCACTTTTCTAAACGTCTTGCCATTTTAATCGCTCTGATGCATCTCCGAACTTACACTACCTACCAGCACAACCGCTGCATTACATCTAGCACCATCTGTCTTCACTCTGGGGAAAAAATATTCCCTCCACAATAATTACTTTTCAAATACTGCTGCTTGAAACTTTTTCAAATATTTTTTTATCCATCCTTGTATTTTAAAAGCTGCATAAACAAACATTTAGAATAAGGAATTTCCCTCTCTGAAACTTTTACCGATCAATTAAAATTGATTTATTTGTATGAGAAGTGTTTCTTTGAGATGTATTGCTTAGGAAGAAAGCATATATTTGAGTATCGTAGTATTTTTAATTAAGGAAATTATTTAAACTCTTCGTTATTCTTGGAGAATATGAACACTAAGCGATAGCTAACCGGTTCATTCCATATATAAAACTTACAATATATCTAATGACTTTGTTTTATTCAGAATTGTCTTTGGGGGAGGAGGGGGGGGAGGGAAAACAGTTCGTTGATGCCGTATTAAACTACCTTCGGAAGAACGTCAGATTATTTGTTGCTACTCAATGAAATATTAAACATTTTACAACTGAAACTAATACACTGATTTAATTTTTTCCATTATATTGGTGATTATAATGCGTAACTTCTTCGGATTGGATGGACTTCTTCAGATTCAGATTGGACTTCATTACAAAGTATTGCATGCGTTTCTATATGAAATAAAAGGGTTCTATGAACTAAACTAATTACATTTAATTAACATTAATTCAATCTATTTAATTACCCAGCAATTCTACGAAACAACCATTTTGAAAGACCAGCTCGCGTCGCTCAAGATAAACATGGCGGGGAGAAAGGAAGTCACAGCCACCAGGAGATACAGAGTCTAATTATATCTGTTACATGGTATAATTAAGGAATGAACTTCTGTCTAATTGCCTCTTTTTCGGATAGTACCAAAAAATTAAAAATTTAAAGAAATGCCAGTTACAATGATTTTGTATTTTTCAAACATGCACTTCGCAGTCTCTCTTTCAATACCGTGCGGTATAAAATGCATATATCATTCACAGGTCCATTTGCTGGATATTTTGCGGAGAGATTTGGAATTAACGAAGTGATGATACTGGGAAGTCTGCTGGCGGCCGTGGGAATTTCAGCCTGTTTCTTCGCTGAGGATATTGCAGCTGTGACAGTTTTCTTAGGTTTAATTCATGGTAATAATTTCTGAATCTTAATCGTTTTCCCCTTCACTTTAGTCATTTTCAGGAAAATCAAATTCAATTCCCTTACAAATTTTAGTAGTTTCAATATAGTTGAAACTCGCAGACGTGAAATAAACAATTGCAAAATTCTCCTTAACATGAACTCTGTGTCCTGACCCCGTGATTGCCTGTCAATGAACAGGCGGTCAAAGAAGTAACATAAGGGTAATGACATAACAATGTCTTGCCCGAACAGCTAGGAATGCATGTTTATCTAAATGGATTTCATCACATGATTTAATTCACGTTCTAAGAAAAAATGTGTAAATTGAAACAGAAAAAATTTGGAAAAATTCCAAATGTCATGAGGGTTTCAGGATTCTCAATAGTATCAAATCTCAACATCGTCTACTTCCTCACAATAGAAATATGGATGCTCTTCAGTCCCGCTTCAGAACCAAAGCATATCCTACAAAAGCTAAACTTTTCAAGTTAAACCTAACTTCGTCTGTCTTCTGTGGAACGTGCAAGTAGGAAGAAAATATAGAACACATTTTATTTCCGTGCGTAAAATATGAGAACCATAGAGATATTTTAAGACATAATTTTGGTTCCTTCCACTCTCCTTCTCGTGGTTGTCTGATCTTTCAGATGAAGCAAAAATGAAAACTTTTATTATCATGCATTTCTTGCGTCAAGTTCAACGTTGAATTCTGTTACTTTTTGCTCCCTTTCATCGTTGTTTAACTTCTGAATGTATTATCTAAAGTAAACGTATCACGCTTGAGGTTATTTGATGTTTTTTGATATTTTACTCTCCTGAAATCAACCAATCAGTCAATCAATTCAAAACAAAGTTTTTGCTCTCAATTTTTCCTGATAAATATGAGACAAAGCAGATTTTAGCGAGCAAACCTGCCTCAAAGTTTCTACTTTACTCTACTCTACTTTGACATAACAAGGGTAACAGCTGGTTTAACGTAATCGAGCTGTAGCTGAAAATGTAAAATTCCTTCCTTCCCATTTCGTTCTAAAAAAATTGTGCGTCTCACTCCAGTAAACATACGGTTGAAGTAAAACTTCTAAGGTGGCTATGTTAGTTGACAATATGGATATATGTAAGACTAGCCTCTTTTAGCGATCATTTGATTCGCTAGGAATATTAGTTGTGTTTAATCTAAACAAAATTAGAACTTCGAAAAATAAGTTAAAAATTATAAAAAATAGGCATTAATAAAACCTAAAAAAGCAAAATAGAACGAAAAATACATTTAGAATGAAAGCAAAAAGGAAGAAAATTGCAAAAGAACCAAAATGGCGATTCTCCTCAGAGGCCACACGCCATTGTAGTTCTGAAGCAGGACAAAAGTTTTCTGAATAAAGGAAAGGCCATTAGTCAAAATTATTCCTTTATGTGGCCTGAATTTTTGTCCAACCAAGAATTTTAATTAATTTTTAATTCAAGTTCTATTAATTTTAATTTAATTTTCGTTAATCTTATCAATTTTAACTGTTGTGTTTAATCTCTTATACTTAACTAAATAGTGATGGTTCTCTCAAAAAAGTTTATTTACATTTCAAATTGCGATAGGCATTCACCCATTAATGCCAAAGTTGCAAATTTTTAAATAATATTTTGTATACTAATATTACATGACCTGAAATCAACTGGGAAAAGAAAAAAAATCCTGCCTGAAACATTTATGTCTAGTGCCATTCCAATTTCGACAAAGTCCTATAAATGAAAAAGAAAAAACTATCAATATCTAAAATTATGTGAAGTTCCAAACATAAAACGTGTTTTTACTGATATATTTGTTAAATGCAAGTAAATTAATTGGTAATTATTGAAAAAAGCTACCCTTTTATTCTTCGCATTGTGGGCCGCAGGGTTCCAGGTTCGAAAAGCGATTCCACTGAACTTCCATCGTGTACAGAGTCTGTTGAACGTTAAATCATATGTAAAGGGGCAAACGTCCTCCCGCTGGTGTGGTGCGGAAGTTGAAGAGAGGATTCCAGTTCAAGTGTCATCCTCGGCATCTCACCGTGGTTTTAAATTACGAGGACCATCGCAAAATATCCTTCGTGTTGCTTCAAAACAGGGCGTTAATATAACTAATCTAATCTTCACATTGTGAAAAACTATATTTCAAATATGACTTAAAAAGTTAACTGTAATTTGGAGGACGGGATAATTCACCTCGGAGCGATTTTTGCGATAATTTTCAAAATATTATAGCTCAAAAGTAATTTTTACACCACCTTAAAATGTTTTTTTTTTAATTATCTTTTCAATGATAGCATTGTAACTGATGTATATTTTTTCTTCTTAATTTTAACAAATTTTGAAAAATATTATTATGCACAATTTACAACAATACTTTTCATTGTAAACATGAAATGCAAACCAGTTTCATTGTTTATACAAATATTCAATTGCGAGAAAAAGTTGAAACCTAAGGAATGAAGATTTTGCTTATTTTTTCATATTCTTCGGTAATATTGTAATGAGTTTTACTTTCGTTTTTTGCATCATTTTTTTTTGTTAAATCTCTAAACATAGTTCTCTAACATATTAAGTAAATTTGAATGTATATTCGGTCAGCTCAACGATCATGGGTGCTAATATTCAAATCCTTTTATAGACATGCTTTAATTCAGGTAACATGCTGTTGGACGTAACATGCGCCTTGCCATTTTAATGTTGGAATCAAAGGTATCTTTTTTTATAATAATAAACTGAAGTTGGCGCCAACGGCGTACAATAATCGGCCAATTACTTGACTTCATTACTAACGTTCGTACAGACAATGAAGTGAGAAGCGCAAGGTTACTAGAAAAACACAGTTTAAATCACAAATTGAAGTTAAAATTAATGTTTTTAAAGGAACCATGAATTTTAAATTATGCGTAAGAGACTCAATTGAAATTAAACGTAATTAATATTCCCGTCGAGCAAGCTGGTCGCTGAAGTCGTCAATAAATTAAAGATAAACTAAAGCTTATGGCAAAAACGCAGTTAGAAAAATATTTATATATATATTTGTAAATATGGAGTGAGTGATCAATTAATGAATTTTTCGAACAAGAAGCACATTTTCGTATAACGAACACTTCTGATTTTATTGAAACAAGAAGCACATTTTCGTATAACGAACACTTCACAGTACAAACACAAGAAGAAATTACATAGAAGTAAGATTTGTCAAACAGCATTTTTCAGTCACCGGTTGGCGCCGCCAATGGAAAGATGAACAGACGAAAGTGGAACACCGAAGGGTGTCATGAACAACAACGAACTCGCCATGAAATTCGGGAGCGGAAACTGAAACGAATTTGAAAGTGAGAAATGTGAATTTAAATTTTTTGTATAATAATAGTTTCTGGAAAAATAATCTGCCAACCTATACACTACATAGTTGAATTCTGCTCTTTGAATTTTTATATAAGAGCTTTTCTAAACTTTCCAATTTAAAAAGAAAACTTACTGAAGGAATTAAACAGAATAGAGCATCAAGATCTGTGATCATTTTGAAAACGAAGCAAGAGACATATTTTGTATGTAACTAAAAGTAGTGGGAACAATATGATTATCGGATTTCCGGAACGAATTAATCAGGTTTTCTTAAAAACACTAATAAATCGATGGTCAAACGAACTCCATCTTTTAATGGAAATATTCCTTAAAAACCCACACCCTATAAATAGCATTGTTTGTCCGAAATACTAAAATTTTTCTATAGTATGCATTTATGCACAGTGGCGGCAATTGGGTGGAAAAACTAGGGGGGCCAGAAATTTATAGACATTTAAAAGTATCTGGGAGTATAGGGGGTTGACAGCAAAACGTTAAAATTTAGTTACAAAATTAGCTAGTTTTCCAGGATATTTTTCCGTGTTTTAGCCAGCTAAAATGAAATAAAAATTTAATTTTCTTCGGCAAAAAGTAGGGGGTGATTTTCCCCTCGCCCTCCCCTCCCCCGACTCGCCGCCACTGTTTCTGCAAGCAGAGTAAAAAATTGCCTACATTTATACATTTCTCTCTTCTAGGAGTCGGCCTAGCCTTTACCAACACGTTCTTTCCGCAGATTGTGAAGATTCATTTTAGAAAGCATCTCACACTAGCATTCGGAATCACGCAAGCAGGTGCTTGCCTCGGGTCATTTTTCAGCCCTCCTCTGCTTTTGTGGATCTTCCGAAGTTACGGTACATCCGGAGGGTTTCTTATCATAGGAGCGATAATGCTTAACTGCTTACCTATCGTTCTGATTCTGAACATTTTATCCCCCAACAAATTGTATAACAAGTCAGGTGATTCAATGAAATTTAAAAAGTGCCCAGAAAGGCATTTAGAAATGGAAGTGACTGCCACAGTCAACTCCCCTGATGGTGAAGATAATAATATAACAAATATTGTTGGTGGTAAAAAAGAAAGATATGTAATGACGACAGAAGGGAATGCTGATTCCGAAATACGAAATAGTCTTGAAAAGAAATCTGTAGCTGCTTTAGTTCCAAACAGGCCGACGTATGATCACACAGAAGTAGTACCAGGCAGGGTAGACGGTGGTGCATTAAACACTGCAGATGAATTGACTATGTGCAATTTATCAATGAAAGAAGCAGGTTCGGAAATTGGGAAGGATCAGATGGAACTTGTGTTCGCTGAATGTGGAATGATTTCAGAAGTGAAACCGAAAAATAGCATTCACGAAAAGAAAATGAAAGTAACGACTGACAAAAAGATTAATGAGATGAAATATGACTTCAAAGAAAATTCAATTCCTGCGAAGTCGATGACAAATAATTATGAAAAAAATCTGCTGCACTCAAATGATTGTACGCATGCAGAGACTGAATATAAATTGAAAGCTGAAATAAACAATAAAAATATATTAAAATATCGAGTAGGAGAGGTGCAAGATTGCTATCCTAGCAAAAACAGTGGCAGTAACACACCTTCTTATACATCTGTGAGTAATGTATCAGATTCTAGTTATTTAGTAGACCAAGAAAGGACTCAAAAGCAGATAACGATAGAAAATGGAGAAATTATTCCTACAACTTCCAATGCTTTAAATGCAAGATCTTTAGAATCTAATGAGCCAAGCAATCAAGACATTAATCAGAAAGAAGTGTTAAATTTTGCAAAAAAGCCTACAACTGGGACAACAAATGCAAAGAAATCTCTAAGGATTTTTCTGGACGTAACATTTTGGATAATCATTATAACGCAGAGCGTTTACGTCTTTGTTCTGATAATATTTTGGACCACCATGATAGACTTTTCGAGAGACAAAAACATTGATAGAAGCAAGGAGGTATATTTGTTGATGGCTTTACCCATAGCAGAAATAATAGGTCGCTTAGGCCTAGGATGGATAACCGATAGTGAATACTTAACCAGAATAAATTTCTCTATCCTCTGTTTCATTGTGATGGGTTGTTCCTGCTCGCTTATGGCGTGGGCCCAAGAATTTATTTTCGTTATGGCAAGCATCTTTATTTTTGGCGTTATTTCCAGTGGCCTTGTAACAGTGTTTCCAATGGTCATATTTGAATTCTTCGATTCAGGGAAGCAGACGATGGGACAGGCTTCAAAATATTGTCTTTTCGGTCCACTCAGTTTCCTGAATGGCCCACTGATAGGTAATAAAAATTAAGTTTTATTTTAAATTTTTGTAATTTTTTTGTGAAGATCTTGAAAATTCTATTCTGACTGATTTGTAAAAAAACCCAAAAATCAATAGGAGTTTTTTACCTCGAATTCTGGGATATCTCATATCATTTACGCAGGGTGTTCCAAAAAGGTTGAAACGCGGTGTAACATTTTTTCTATTGGAGTTATGTAGGCACTGTGAATTGCAAAGTGTTCAAAATAACGTCGAAAATTAATTTAATTTAATGAAATAGCCCTGGTACTTATTTTCTAAAGGCTAAACTTTTAAATTTTTAACTGTCTAGAGATCTCCCTTGACTGTTTCGTAGCATTGACCTTAAGAATAAAGTATACTGCTTGAATTGACCACACTTCATTAAAAAGTAAGTAATAATTTCTGTGAGGTGTTGTCTAGCGCTTTGTAATAACGAATAAAAATAGACCTGAAAACTGACTTACACGTATAGAGAAGTTTGTAACAGTGGAGAATCCGGGGGGGGAGTGTTATGGGGCTGTAGGCTCCCCCAGAGCAAAACCAAAATTCTTGATTTTTTTAAATCCCTACAGCAGTTTGTTCTTATCCTCTTAAAAAAAGTGGCAACATTTGCTTTCTGGCTTGACAGGCTCAAAAATTTTCCCTCTTTTGTAGTCGTTCCACTCATACTTGTAGTATTAACGCGGTCGAAAACATTTTTTGGCTAGTTATTTCATTGTGTGTGTTTTTTTTAATTCGTGAATTTTATTGTCAGGTGAGCAGATTTAAAAGGATTTGATTTATATAAGCCACGAGGTCACCATGATACAAAATTTTTACGACTTCAGCTCTCTGCAGACCAAAATCTTGGATTCGCCACTGGTTGGTAATAATTCTCTAAGTTATCTCAGGATGATATCAAATTATGAAATTACTCGTTAGCAATTGCTAATTAACTTTTAGTATCTGGTCGTTAACTAATTATGAAATCAAAAGGCTACTACGAACATGTAAATGTTTTTAAGTTAATGATTTATAATTCCACTCAGAAATGTTATATCGCAAATTT
>BGPR01038963.1:0-14487 GCA_013235015.1 Araneus ventricosus | reverse complement strand
CAGGGAAGAAGTCTGGTGCCAAAGAGACGCCGTCATGATTTTCTGTCTGCACGTGAAAGCGATTAAATATTCTTTTAGTAATAAACATGCCAAAATGAGAGATTTAATATACCTCCAGCGCGGCAAAAGAACGAAACTGGAGTTTTAGAAAAGTGATTTTGGAATACATTAATATATATATATTCTGCGTTTTTCTGCGATAACTTCGGAAAATATTATAGTACAAAAATAATTTTTACAACTTTTTAAAATATACATACTCTCTTTATATATATATACTCTACCAACCACTAGCAAACTCACTATTTAAATTTGACATTGATATTTTTCCACAACACTTCTAGATTTGCAACATTGATTGCGCAGTCGTTGCGTTTGTGTTTTATATTATTTATTCTTCCCCTTACCTTTGTTTATACATATATTTTCTCCCTATTAGAACTTTCAGCATTTTTTCATTGCTTTTTTACATTTTGTTGATTTGTTGAATGCCTATATTGATTGTGCAATTTTTTATTTCAACAAATTTTTAAATATTATTTTCCAATAATATTTTCAGATAAATATAGGGAAAATCATATCAGTTCCATTGTTTAATCAAAAGTCGCATCCTTTTCCTTTTATAAGAATACAATGTAAAAATTATCCTCAATTTTTTTTTAGATTTTTCATATTATAGATCAGTATTATCTTCTTAGTGATTCCAATTTATTGCTTTTATGTACAACTAATTTTAGCAAATTTCTAAAAATTAGTTCTTAATTTTAATTTGAGCATTCTTTGTTTTGCTGTAATAAAACGCTGTTCATTTTCATTGCTTCACAGGCAGTGGCGTAACAAAGGTGGGGCTAGTGCCCTGGGCGCAATTGCAAGAGGACGCAAAATTAAGGAATGAATTGGTTGTATTTACTATAAAAGTATGGTTTTTTTAAGCTCTTATTCTTAAGATTCTTAAAAGTTGAAATGATTTCAACAAAGTGTGAGGAAATCCTAAGGATGGAGTCATTTTTACAACCTGGAAACCTCAAGCTGCGACAAAATAATAAGTAATATTATACTTCAGAGATTTTCTGACCCAAACCCTCAACCGGGACAAAAATGAGTTTCTCGATGGGGTGAGAAATAAATGAGAAAATACGTTTACACGTTATAATTTCGTCAAAATGAACTCAGAAGTAAAAAATAATTTGTCTGATTACAATAAAATGCATGGTTCGAATAAAAGCGTGGGCGCCTTATATAGCACGTTATATTTTGTTTATATTTCCGTAAACAAATGGTATATTCCTAGAAGGTAAAAGCGCCCACACTTTCATTCGAACCATGCATTTTACTGTAAATAGAAAAATTATTTTTTACTTTTGAGTTCATTTTGTCGAAATTATATATAATGTGTAAACGTATTTTCTCATTTAAAGTGCATTTTGAATAAAAGCTTATACCTTAACCCGTTAACCGGGTATGACGAAATATTTCGTCATGCCAGGAAGACTACTTCAATGGGCATGACGACATTTTCTGACATGAAAAGTTTTAACCTTCCAGCGGGCGCGCATATGTGGGAGATATTTCTATCGTGCGTCTTATTACATATTTATTCTTTGTTCTTTCACAAAATTCCATGCAAATTTTACTTATGTAATCTGTATTTATTAGCTCCATTCTAAACACATATTATATAAATAAAAATTGCATTAAAAGTTATAAAAATGATGTAAATATGTAATACGATGCACGATATAAGTATCTCCTACATACGCGCGTTCGCTGGATGGTCAATTCTTTGTACATTGAAAAATATTTGATTTATGTATTATATATCATAAAATATTTAGGCGAAATAAATATAATCAATGAGTTAAAAAAGATTTTCTTTTATTACTTTGAGGTGTAATGATATTACTTCTGACTGCGAAGAAAAAAGTCCTCATTGTGAAACGAGTTGAACAAAAGTTTATTGCCCAGTTAACAGGTTAAATTTATTTTATTATATATGCAACTGCGTAGCTGCGGTGCTATCGTAAACTTGTATTCCATTAAATCTGTGTTGCACATTTAATCTGGCATATACTCTTCTTACATTTTGAGGCCGAGGTGGCCTAGTGGTAGGGTCTCGGCTTTGAGGCCGGAGGTTTCGAAACTCAATTGCACTGAAGATCCGTCGTGCATTGGGTCTGTTGCACGTTAAATCATACGTAGTGGGCCAAACGTCCTCCCGTTGGTGTGGTGTGGAAGTTTGGAGAGTGTACCAGCTCGGGTGCCGCCCTTGTCATCTGACCGAGGCTGAAAATTACGAGGTCCTTCCCAAAATAGCCCTCGTGTTGCTTCAAAACGGAACGTTAACATAACTTAACTCTTCTTACATTTATAATTTATTAACAAATACCCCCCCCCCATTTTGTGTCTTTGACGCCCTGTTTTATTGAAAAAATGACTTGTTTCTTTAAGCCTAACCTATTTTTAAAGCGCGTGAACGACCTTTCGGTTCACACTGCGAGTTTCATGCCAGTTTGCCCTTTTTTTGCATATTACTAAATTTTTATTTAAAAATTTATCAATAATTCCTTGTTTGAGCCAAAGGCATGAAGACTCGAAGGTGCCCATGTGTTTCTTTTCTTTCTTGTTCAATACTGAGCATTTATCAATAGCAAAAAATGGGTCTGGGGACCAGCCCATCTCCTGGAAGCGTGATCTTGATAAATCACAACCACCTGTTTGCGGATAAACCCGCACATTTCCTGACAGCAGAACCCTCTTCCAAGGACATAATAGGGAGGACAAGTTTGTAAAATCCACTTCAAAGGGGGAAATTTTTTGAATTTCTTCAGAACTTCATTTTATACCATTAGTTAACACAAGAAAGGCTTCTGGTTGCTATGCGCTTACGAAGCTCCACGGTCTTCTGTAGATTGTATTGTACATGAAATTAGTCTGGATTTTGCAAGGTCAGAGTTCAAGGGTATTGCTAAGACATTCAAAAGAAGGGTCTTGCATTTCAAAGCCTGTGGGGGGCGGGGGGGGGGGGGGGGGTTAACTTCGTTCTAAAGCTGGACCTTCACGGGCCGATCGTTCCATTTCATTTCATTTGGAGTGCGTCTCGACAGACAGTTCCAGTTTCCAGCCCATCACTTAGGGCTTTTTACTCTTCTAAAACTCTACAAGGACAACATTCATAATCTATCAGCAGTGGCGGACTGGCTAGGTTGCCAGCTTGCCCGATGGCAAGTGGGCCCCTTAAACAGAAGACAATTTGGGCCCCCCCCCAGAAAGTGTGGCAGAGAAGCAAAGAAGAACTCCTTCTCTAAAACACATAGACAAAATAGCCCTCTCCCCCAAGGTTCATGTTTTGGAGTTCGACACCCGTTTTTAGGGATTTACTGCTGTCGTAATTCGACCCGTCAAACAGCGAGTGGTCGAATACCCGCCTGTAGGAACGGCGTTCTGTCCACTTCCTTTGAACTTCCGATCATATACAGATGTTTCACCAGCAAACCTTCCGGGCATTGAAATAGGGTATCTCTTCTGTGCAAATTCAAGTGGCAAAACTCATTAAGATATTTTGTTGGTTTCGGAAGCCCCCGGAGAGACGGAAGGAACAAATTATTAAAAACATGTTTTTGTTGCATTACAGAAGCATGATTTGTTTTAATATTTCTAAGAAAGTTCTGCAAATATAAATTACTAGCGGATGTTCACGATAAAATAAAATACGATTTTTCAAATGTTCAGATGCGAAATAAGAGTATATATTTCCATTTGAATGTCGTGTACATAATAATAATTAATGGGAATTCAGTTTGAGTTGAATTTCCACGCATTTTTTTTTTTTTAAAAACACCGAGAAGACTGTTGTCTCTTATAGTAATTTGATTGTCTGAAATAAAACGATTTAACTCTTTTCTACACAATCATTAAAATAATGATGAAAATGTTGATTTAAATCTGATCATTATTTATTTTTATTAAACATGTATTTGATACCAATGCATATTTCTTTCTACTGTACCACTACTGTCTTTTAAGATGAGTATTATATAGAAATTACGAGTAGTTTGCTCACTGAAGAAAAGCTAATTTTAGTAGAATAAATTAATCTTAAACTTAAATAAATAATGTTTTTAATTATGTTTATTAAAACTTTGCAAGTGAAAGCTTAATTAGCTGATCTTAAATTTGTAGTCATGAACTATATGCCTTATACAGCAATTATAAATATAGCTAGAGATATTTTGAAGGAATTACCAGTGGAAAAAAGGAAAGGTAGTTTTTGAAACCTTTCCTCTTCGTAATTTTTCTAATAACCTATTTGAAGTTTTACATCTTGTTGTTTTATAATTTAAAAAATGTCCGATTCTATAAATAAAGAATATTGAGATTGATTAATAGAAATTTTTTTTTAAAATTATTAACCGCTTTGTTTGAAATCAATTGTAAATTAGAATTTTGTATTTTTTATAATCAAATTACTGAAACCATTATTCTTGAATGATTCGTTATCTCAGTTTCGTATAATGTTTTTTTTAATTTATCATAATATTTGTTGCCCCAAAACTTCTTATAAACAAGGCCGGGTTATCAAATTGGCAACTGCATATGGAACCTGTAGCTTTTGGGGCCCCGAGATTTTTTTTCAGGCATTTTTAGGGTAATTTAATTCTGTGCTTTCATTTGATTTACAATTGCATTGTACTCGAACATATTCTAATTAAAATCAAGTATCGTTTAAATTTCATAATACTATTCTTAAGGATTTATTTTGTGTTTTGAAATCTATTTGAAAAGCAGTGTGGTCCAATTTGTTTTTACAATATTGATTCACAAGTCAACAACGCTCTAACTTTCCCTGCTATCATAAATGGAAGATAAAAAGGAGTGCCCTTGACTCTACAGCAGGGGGTCGAGAAGTCTTCGTATTTCGTTTCCTGTAAGTAAGAATGAGACAATATACTACCGGGGGCCCCTGGAAAGGGAGCAATTCTTAAACAAAATAGCTAGTATTACAATTATATTGCAAACTGATGCTGTTGACATTTTATTGTCTCCGTAGGAATGTCCAAAGAATCTCTCTTTGCAAGAAGTATGTGGTTCTTGCTAGAGAGGGCACAATGACATATTTTTTCTTCTTTTTTCAAAAGCTCATTTTATTATTCTGTCTTCTTCGAACCCCTAAAGCCTTGACAAGGCAGGTAAAAAGATCAAGTAATTTGCCGGCTAAAAGCACGAAGGAAAAGGGGTGTTATGTATTTCGGGGGGGGGGATGAGCTATCACCCTTTTTAGACTGCGCCTGCTATCTGGTCAGGGCCAGAGAAGTCCTGCTATATAACATTCTTGAGTTGTCTTGGACTAGCGGGGTTTACACGCGAACAGTAAAACTGACAGTAAGAGATTATGCATGAGCAGAATCATAAAAGTTTTAACCGGGCCACGGCAAGTCTCTGTCCGAAGTTGACAGCGACATCTTACTGTCGGTTTTACTGTTCGCGTGTAAACTCCGCTTATATCTGGTGCTTCTTTAGTGGAATTGAGGTACATTTCTGTTCTCAGTGACCAGAGAGAAACAGGACATATCACATTCTCTTTCTTATTTAATTTATGGCAAATTGAAAGTATTAATTGTTACAAAAGACTGATAAAGAAATTAGTTTGAAAAAAAACAGTAGATAGGAAACGTATTGGAATTGAGATAAATTTTGATGCAGTATGTTTCTACATGTAATGAAATTAATGATTTAAGTCTTTACATTCAATTGATAAATAAGTCTAGAAAACACGCAATTCAGTGAAGATTATTCTTTTTTTAAATCTGCATAATTATAATATACAATTATTACACATTTTTAAGTTAATTATAAAGTTAAAATTTATCCTAATTATAATAAATAAATGAATTACGTAATCTGCAGGGAAGATTATTTTGTCCTAAGTGGAAAGATGGGTTTAAGGTCATTGCTAAAAAGTAAATTTATCAAAATGACATAGAAAGTCTATCAAAAACTAAATTTATGCGAAGTAACGAAGAAAGAAAGAAATTGACTTGACTTAAAGAAAAAAAACTGGCGAAACAATTAAAATGGACTGCATTTTAATACAACAAAAAAAGTTTTTTACATTATAAGAATGTATTATGTACAAATCTATAGTTTTGCTCGATCTTAATGAATTTTGGCACACATGCTCTTCAAAATAAAATGAAAATAATTGTCAACTTTTTAAAATTCAAAAGTAAATTAAATTTCAGTTAAAATTAAGCAAGATTTTGGCGTTTTTTCGCAATATTTTCAAAAAATACTATCTAACAAAATGATTTTTGAATTATTTATAATACAAAAATATCTCTTTAATGATACAAGTTTAATTACAAATCACTGAAACATTACCAGTACAAATTACTAAACTCTAAATCATCCAAAGAAGTTTGTTTTAAAGGTTCCTCTCTTTCAACAGATGCCCTACTAATGGGCAGCATTTCTCCTTCATACTTTGTCTCTAAAACCGTATAAGAAATATTTAACTTATGGAATTTAAAATCAAATAACTTTAATCATAATTTCGTTATTTTAAACGTAGAATTTATATCAACCCATCGGACGAGAAATTTATTCATTTAGATTCTGTTTAAATTACACAGCCATGGATCAGGGATGGTGATGAAGCAATAACTGTAAAACCTGCAGCACTTGTCCGTCGTGTGTATTAAAAATTTTAGCATCAAACAGACTTCATGATAAAGCATATGATAATCTTTATGAACTTTATAAAGTCGTCTGTACTTTATCAGTTACCCAAGTACACTGTGAGAGAACATTTTCAAAGCTAAAGATCATAAAGAACCGATTAAGAAATTCATTGTCAGAGGAAAACTTGGAATCATATGCACTGCTGTCTATTGAAAAGGAATTGTTAGACAATTTGGATGGAGAAAAAATTATTGACAGATTTGCGGAGACATCTAGTGAACTGGAACGCTTGTTGACTTGCTCTTAATCTAGTGGAATTCTGTACTTTTGTGTTGTCAGTCTTTAACAGTAACAGGTGTTCTTTGAAAACATTAAAATTGGTAGATAGTTTGCATTTTATTTTAAGTTTGCTTAAAAACATTTTGTGGATGTGTAGCACACTGTAATTTTGGAACCATATAGTTATTTCAAGAATTTTTTAACATTCAATCATAAATTTGAATTTATATTTGTTACTTCCAGTGATTATGTATTATACTTAAATTAATTAATAATGTCTTTAACATATCTTTAGATTAGGAATAGATTATTGATTTTAAATTATATTTATATATACATAAAATGATTCCGTTGTTGTAGTCATCAAATAAGGAACAAGCAGAGTTATTAACTGTTTTTATTTATTATGGGAGAGTGGCAGAATATGCGCACATCTCGTAGGAAAGTTTCAAGTCAAAAGAGAACGGAAAATCCCTTCATTCTCTCAGATAAGGGATTAACATATAGACACTTCATCAAAGTGAAGGGAATATTAGCTATTTTTAGTAAATTACGAAAGTGTTTTAGGAAAAAGTATGGCGCCAACAAGTTGCTGATTTCGCGATTTAAGCTGGCGTGTGGAAGCGATTAAAATTTTCTTTTAGTAATAAATATGCCAAAACGCGAGATTTAACATACCCCTAGCGCGGGAAATAAAACGAAACTGGAGTATAAGAAAAATGACTTTAGAATACATTAATATTGTACTAAGATTTTAAAATATATAATATTAGAATTTAAAGTAAAATTAAGTGAGATTATTACATATACATATATATATATATATATAATAATTAAATTAATAATATATTTAATAATTTATAATTATATATATATATATATATCATAACATTAATATATATAATATATATATATTAATGTTATGATTGTAGATATGTGTGGGCACTCACTGACTCCTGGCAAACACTATTTTCAGATCCAGTCCGCCACTGTTTGTGTATCACGTTAACAATCTACAATTATTCGAAATTATGTTGAATTTTTACCCCAATCTAGTTTTTAGTATTTTTGAAAATGCAACCGCAATCACCCCTGTTTATCTTTAATTAATGTTTCAATCCTGTTTCATTTGGTGCCCTTGCCTACACGTGCACTTTGGGCAGCGAGAAAAATTTTCCCTCAAAGATGCAGATGAAATACTTTTACAGTTGAAATTAAATAGCATACACCTCCATGCTATTCTATTTCAGTTGCAGCTAGAAAGATAGATATCTTAAGAAATCCATCAATTCATGGAATCTATTCTAAATTCTAAGAAATGGGTCAAGGACGACAGATGTTTTCCTTTCACAACGGGATAAAGCGAGGGAAGGGTTTAACAACCCCTTCTATTTGCTAGATTCTGAGAACTGAGCCATTCGAAAGACTAGCCATATCTGACCATTATCATTCTCAACTTGTGAAGCATTTGTGGAAGGACCCCTGAGCTCAAAAAGGGGGGAGAGTTATCTTTGAGAGAGGTATGATTGGCTTCCTACTGTCTCTCCCTCATTGTGCTCAGTATTGTACAGATGTACTGCTAAGCTCTATAGCGTATATACGCTGTGCCCCTAATAGTGACACTGACCGGGCCATCCTTTACACATAACATGTGTCATACATATCAGTGGCTTCAGGGTTAGAATACATTCATCAATATGCTGACCAGGCCCGGCCTTAGCAAGTGCGGTGCCCAATTGGAAACAATTTTTGATTGCCCCGATTCCCGGTAGGTCAAAGTATCAAAACCGGTAGGTCATTAGCATTTAAAATAGATTTAATTAAAAAACCAATGCATGTTTAATAAAAATAAATAATAATCAGATTTAAATCAACATTTTCATCATTATTTTAATGATTATGTAAAAAAGAGTTAAATCGTTTTAATTCAGACAATCAAAATTACTATAAGAGACAATAGTCTTCTCGATGTGTTTTTTTTTTTAAAAAAAACTGCTTGGAAATTCAACTCAAACTGAATTTTCATTAATTATTATTATGTCAACGACATTCAAACGGAAGTATATACTCTTATTTCGCATCTGAACGTTGCTGCATCTGCGTTTAATAAAAATAAGTAATAATCAGATTTAAATCAACATTTTCATCATTATTTTAATGATTATGTAAAAAAGAGTTAAATCGTTTTATTTCAGACAACCAAAATTACTATAAGAGACAATAGTCTTCTCGATGTGTGTGTGTTTTTTTTAAAAAACTGCTTGGAAATTCAACTCAAACTGAATTCTCATTAATTATTATTATGTCAACGACACTCAAACGGAAGTATATACTCTTATTTCGCATCTGAACATTTGAAAAAACTTATTTTATGTTATCGTGAACATCCACTAGTAATTTAAATTTGCAAAACTTTCTTAGATTTATTAAAACAAATCATATTCCTGTAATGCAATAAAAACATGTTTTTTTAATAATTTGTTAAAAACAATAATTAATTGATTTTAATTTCAATAAATTCGGTTACATTCTTTGTAGCACGATAGCGCGGGGCCCTATTTGGAGCAATCGGTCCAATCGGCTTAAGGCCGGCCCTGATGCTGACTGAATATGGTTTATGGGGTGATCAGATGGACACTTGTGGTCATCCATCACACTTATTGCTCAAAACAAAGGGTTTAAATCTTCGCCCCCCCCCCAAGCAATTCCCGGATTGCTTTATTGGTTACAAAATTTCGTATCTGCTACAAATTTTCGAGCCAAAAAATATTCCCCGTTCTCAATTTTGGATGAAAAATGTTTTCGCGATTTCAAATAATCATTGATAGGATATAGGAAAATAAGGCAAGCAAAAGAATGATCACTGAAAGATACTGAGAAGAAAAAATTCATTTCAAACAGTTGCCAATTAAATCTTTGCTAAATGTTTTTAACATGGCTGATTTAAGGATATTTAGGTAATTACTTTCAAATGCTAATGGTCAATAAATTTAATGAAAAAAGTTTTTAAAGCCACACTTTTATTTAGTGTGCTAAAAAGAACTTTTTTATATTAATCATTTCGCAATTTTACTCCTTAATTTAGAATCCATTATTAAAAGTATTACGGAATCTTGAGATAATTTTTTCTCAAATTTACTGCCAAGGGGGGCCACCACTAGTAAGGAATAAAAATTTTATTAGCATAATCATTAACTGATAATTAATTTCTGAAAATATTTAAATAATGTATTGTCTTCGATAATACACGTGTGTACACAATTTCAAACTCTAGAACGTGAGGAAATGGATGAAGAATTGAGTACAGAATGCTGCGTTAAGCCAGGACCGGATTTACACATCTCTGCGCTCTAGGCCAAAACTTATTCTGCCCCCCTCCCCCTTCTCAAAAAGGTTAATGTATAATTTTCAATTTAATATACAATAGTTTATTTCTGAAACATATAAGCATTTATTACAACTAGGGGGTTACACCCCTACTCGCTCCGCTCGTCAACCCCCAAGAATCACGTTGTGACTCTTTTGGGATCACTACGTGATCCCAGCTAGCTTTGCTCGCTCGCCGTACAGTTATGACTGTCTGCTAGTAGAAGGAAATTATCAATACATTAATTGCTAAAAGTAAATTTAAATTATTTGAAATAGCATAAAATTCTAACATTTTTTCAGCAATTACTAATAAGCTAAATCATCAAATTTCTAAAATTAAAATTTGCTAATAGCCTATAAGATATAAATATATATATGTAAATGTGTCAAAGAAATTTGAATGCTAAAATGTATAATTATAAAATGTTTACAAATATAAATTATTTGCATCAATCAGAAATCAGGCATTTAAAACTTCTTGGTACACAAAATTGAATATATCTTCAGCAGTTTAATTAAGCCCTAACTTTATTCCAACAAACTTCTAAATTTCCATTCTTCTCAATGAATTATTGCTCAGAAAAACTTCGTCACATGTATACACACTCACTGCAATAATTATTTAGCCAAGAAAGTTATAATTTTTTTCTCTGGGTAGTTATTTATGCGTTAAAACCTCAGAAAGTTTGAGTTACGAAAGATTATTTAACCCATTTCACAAACTTTTAGCTTAAAAAGCACAGTTTAACGTGGCAAATGGCTTTAAACATGTTACGATTCGCTATTCAAATTAAAAACCATAATAAATATTTACTTTTACCTTTTTAAAAATAACAAAATAGCCTTTTTTGGAAATTTTTAAAAATTTCTAAAATTCTTGCTTTTTAAACCAAAATTTTAAACATGCTAGTTTTCACTGATATTTTGATCAGAAAAGCTTCGCCACATGTATACACACTCACTGCAATAATTATTTAGCCAAGGAAGTTATAACTTTTCTCTCTGGTTGTTATTTATGTGTTAAAACCTCAGAATTTTTGAGCTACGAAAGATTATTTAACGCATTTCACAGACTTTTAGCTTAAAAAGCGCAGTTTAACGTGGCAAATGGCTGTAAACATGTTAAGATTCACTATTCAAAATTAAAAACCATAATAAATATTTACTTTTACCTTTTTAAAATTAACAAAATAGCCTTTTTCGGAAATTTTTAAAAAATTCTAAATTTTTTTCTTTTTACACCAAAATTTTAAACATGCTTTTTTTTCCACTGATATTTTGATCAGAAAGCTTCGCCACATGTATAAAAGAACAGACTCCCACTAAAGTCTCACAACTATATTCCTGTAGCTCGGCAACTTCGCTCTGTACACAAAAACGCTTCTTTCTATTTTGTTCATTCCGATTGGATCGTATTATGAAAGATTCCTCGATAGTTTCATTAGACCTATCTTGACGTTTTCGATTTATAATCGAAACCGCCTAAGTTAAACTTATTTTGAAAAATTGTGATGTCCCAGATCAAATCAGTCGCTAATTCGAATGTAAACAATCTAAACTAGCGAGCTGTTGCCAAACGGCGATTAAGAAATTCGACCCTTTTTTATCGCCACGTAAGAGAATTATATATATAGATGTTTGCAATCTTTGAATCAGATTACTTTTTTAATTCAAAATTACACTACGTAGGAAATAACATAGTATTAAAGCGTACAAAAATACTCCATTTCTTGAAATCCCTAACAGAACTTTTTCACTCGCGTTTCTGACCTTGAATAGGTTTGTTACTCAAAAAAAAAAAAAAAGCATTCTGTAATTGATAATTTGATTTTCCCTTTTACGCGGGACGTGCACTACCGTTGACTAACATAATTTCTTCCTTTCTATCTCAGAAGTAATTATTATTATTATTAATTTATGTATTTTTAATTCTATGTTTGGTAGAGTTTATATTTGTGTTTTCTGTGTCGTTTGATGTGTAGTGTTGTTTGTGTGCGTTTTGTTTTTTACTATGGGGTTTCAATCTTTGACTTATTTATATATCTAATTTTTACTGCTTTTTCTGTGTTTATTTGTTTGTTTCTTTTTCAATACTTATCTATTTTTTATGTATTTTTACTGTTCCTTGCTTGCCCGAGCAGTAAATCAAGCTATTCTCTCCCCACCGAGGTGGGTCGAACCATGTTTACACTCCCAGCTCTCTTGTATTTAAAAGTCCTGCCCCTGTTCGGGCAATGCCTGTATCATCTT
Source organism: Araneus ventricosus (assembly GCA_013235015.1). Taxonomy (NCBI): domain Eukaryota; kingdom Metazoa; phylum Arthropoda; class Arachnida; order Araneae; family Araneidae; genus Araneus; species Araneus ventricosus. The sequence goes on along the minus strand of BGPR01038963.1, from coordinate 1,911 downwards.
ATTGTACCCAATAAATCCCGTCCTCCACATGCTGGTGCAGCGACTCTCTCCCCGCTGCATATAGGCATACTGTACTCGAGCAGAGCACCATTGTAACTTTGGAGGGCTCTGATTGGACAAGCGAATCTGACATAACTATGCTTTACTTGTTTTTTTACCTCTGACTACGCTCTGACTGATTCTTTCAACTAGCGATAGCGAAATGTTCTTTGTGTAATACGCCATGGCAGAATTCCAATCTTCCCCCTTCTTTTGTAAACTAAGTTGTTAAAATCGTTGAAGATGAAACCATCGTTCGAAGCAACCTTAAAAGTGTTTCCGATGTGTATTCATGGATAGAAGAATAAGGAAGAACATCTGACACGAATTGGAATCTTCGGTCTTCTAGACCATCTGGAACAAGGCTTGTGTGCTGGTAAGTAGCAATAATTATTTCAAATCATTATCTTTTAGATGACGTATGTTGTAATTTGTAATCTTATATCAGGCATCATTTCAATACTTATATTTATTATGGTTTAAGTTAACAATTATAATATGAATTTTAATGTTTCAGATCTGAATGAAGCAATAATGAAGCAAATCTAAAGACATCAAATCAAGAAGAAGAAAGATTCCCCTTTCGAAAACAAATTCAGGCAATATCTTGGAGAAAAAATTAGTATATATTTATAGTTTTAAGAACTATAAATAAGATACGTGTGTCTCATTGTTGATTAGATGTGCAGAAGAGTGACATCAGATTCGCTTGTCCAATCAGAGCCCTCCAGAGTTACAATGGTGCTCTGCTCGAGTACAGAATGCCTATATGCCTCCCCGCTGGTCCTCTACTTTCCTTGCACCCTTCTTGGGTAGGCAGTTGGGGTATTTTTACACCACACCAACGGGAGGTCGTTAGGATAACTACGTATGATTTAGCTGCAACAAGCCCGATCTAGAGTGGAATCGGGTTTCGAACCCTTCGTCCTCAAAGCCAAGACCTTACCACTAGGCCACCGCGGACTGAAAGCTTACTGAAGTAAACAGATCTTTTTAAATGCCTTTCATTGCAAATAAGTTCAAAGGCAAGAGACAACAAGTTCGACAGAACACAAAAATGTATCGCTCAATACATTTAATCTAACGTAATTTGTAAATTTCAAAAACATTATTTTATATAGTCTTTTGAAAATAACACTGAAAAACGTGTAAATATTTTGTTTTTATTTCTTCTGAACATTCGCCCTATGACGGTTGTGGCCTAGGGTGGCCCTATGAGAAATCTGCCCTGCGTTTAGCTTATCAAGATTAAAAAATAAAAAGAACATGTTCGTTGGTAATGTGTGTGATAAATGAGACCACGACCATGTTGACAAAACGTTAATATGTTTGTGTAACTTTTTAAAGTCATATAGAATAAAAAGTCGAAAAGATATCATGTCCAGAGCGCCGTTTACGCAAGTTAAGCCTCTTATGATGAAGGGGGAGAGAAAAAATCATGGAATGACCTGAGCGCTGCCTACACTCGGTACACTACTGTCAGTATGTAAAGTCATTAAAGGTTAACCGAGTCTCATTCCTAACGAAGGGAGAGGGCCTAGGGATAAAAAGAAGGAATGGTGCTTCCGGTCAGGCACACAAATACAGTGCCCGCCGCTTATTAAAATCGCATTCTTTCTTAGGACATTTGATTTTATAAAGCGGCTGATTTTATAAACCGGCATATCTACACTTAGAAAAAATAAAAGTTGTTAAAGTTAAACTTTACAAATACACTAAAGGCTAAATTAAATACTACATTTATATTTTATTTTGCTCTTTCCTGCCACTAAAGGAATTTTTTCCAATGATCCCGCATATTGCATGTTAGCAGCACGGTTAATCCTTCTTTAACTTTTCTACATCCACCGGTTGATTCATTTTTAAACAGCA